>CM038147.1:525250734-525410734 GCA_021437245.1 Aegilops speltoides
CAGCTCATCTGCGGCAGGAGTGGCGGCATGGATCTTTGGAGGTTTTCCTCGGCGACGCATTAAGCCACTTCAATATCGAGGCCATCCGATGTGGATGTACTCTTATACGAAGACACCACTCGGGTCCACCGGAGGAGGTCGCGATGCCACACTAGAGAGGTGGATGACTGCCATTACAGGGAACAAAGATAACCCCCGTGGAGCCAGGAGGATCCCGCCACTCGACCAGTCATACGAACCAGACAAGGTCTGATCACGTATTGATAGTGCAACTAATCCCCGGGTGGTTTTGGTAATTAATAACAACATATATATCATTGAACTAATAGCTTCTTGAGAATCATTTTAGAAAGTTCATTGATATGGGTATGGCAATGATTGATGATGTGGACCCCTCAAAATGCTAAGGAAAACATTGGCAAAAGCTCAAGACTCCATTTTGGTTTAGTGATCCAAGATCACATTGAGTCCATAGGAAAGCCAATACTATTAAAGGGGATGAGGTTATGATGATGATCTGGTTGCTCAAAGTGCTTAGTGATCTATCTCCCAAACTATCGGCAATCTTTCATTCCAACATATACTCATAAGTAATCTCGGTCCCACCGATTCCATAAACTCAGTCACACGAGATGAACCACCTCAGCCATATACCCAAACCCTAGAAATTTGGATTTTCGATTCCAAACTCGGTCTCACGAAACTAGTGTTGCCAAGCTTCAGAACATACGTAATCAAATCGGTGTCACCGAGATGATAAAATCGGTCCCACCGAGAATGGCAAACCCTAGTCTTTGGAAGAATCGGACTAACAGAGATTGTATTTTCGGTCCCACGAAAATCCCAACGTTCACAAGATTTGAACTTTCGGTCTCACCGAGTTGTCAACCGGTCCGACCGAGATTGGTCAAATGTGTGTAGCAGTTGGATTTTGTGTGGAGGCTATAAATACCCTCCACCTCCTCTTCATTCGTGGAGAGAGCCATCGAAAGAACTACCACTCCTACCTTACATTTCGAGAAGAAAACTACCTACCCTTGTGTTGAGATCAAGTTGCTCCACTCCCACCATATGAAACTTGATTTCTAGCCTTCCCAAGTTGCTTTCCACTCAATCCCTTCTTCCACCACAGCCAAATCAGTGAGGAGAGTTGAGTGTTGGGGAGATTATCATTTGAAGCACAAGAGCAAGGAGTTCATCATCACCAACACCATCTATTACCTTTTGGAGGTGGTGCCTCCTAGATTGGTTAGGTGTCGCTTGGGAGCCTCCGTCAAGATGTGGAGTTGAACCAAGAAGTTTGTAAGGGCAAGGAGATCGCCTACTTCGTGAAGATCTACCCGAGTAAGGCTAGTCCTCCGTGGGTGTATGCCATGATGGCATAGACAAGGTTGCTTCTTCGTGGACCCTTCGTGGGTGGAGCCCTCCATGGACTCTCGCATGGCCGTTACCCTCCGTTGGTTGAAGTCTCCATCAGCGTGGATTGGCGATAGCACCACCTATCGGAACCACGAGAAAAAATCTCCGTGTCTCCAAATTGCGTTTGCTCTTCTCCACCTCTATTTACTACATGTGCAATTTACTTTCGCTGCCACTACTCTAGAATTGCATGTGTAGGGTGATACTTGACTTGATCATCATTGTGAACTTGCTAAAAACTTGTCCTAATCAAAAGGCTAAACTTTTAAATTGTCAAGTAGTCTAATCACCCCCCCTCTAGACATACTTTCGATCCTACAAGTGGTATCAGAGCTTTGGTCTCCATTGGATTGGTTTCCATTGCATTGGACTCCATAAGCTTGGTTTCACAACCTAGGAGAGTATGGCGTCTAGTGAGGGTAATTTTAGTAGAGGTCCTTACTTTGATGGTTCAAATTTTGCTAGTTGGAAGCATAAAATGAAAATGCATATTCTTGGACATAACCTGCCGCATGGGGCATTATTTGTGTTGGCTTGCAAGGTGAGTTCTTGAGGAAGGAAAAGTTCCGATCATGAAGCTACAGCGGATGAATTGCGGATGTTGCAAAACAATGCTCAAGCTTGTGACATTCTCTTCAATGCTTTGTGTCGAGGAGTTCAACAAGATCAGCCGTCTTGAGAATGCAAAAGAGATTTGGGATACTTTGGTGAAATGCACGAAGGTACCGAGTCCGTGAAGGAATCAAAGCTAGATGTTCTTCAAGGTCGACTTGACAAGTTCAAGATGAAGGAAGGTGAAGGAGTCGCTGAAATGTACTCTAGGCTTGCTCTCATCACAAATGAGATTGCCGGCTTAGGAAGCGAAGAAATGACCGACCGATTCATCATCAAGAAGATTCTCGAGCTTTGGATGGAAAGTATGACACCGTGTGCACTTTGATCCAAATGATGCCAAACTACAAGAATCTCAAGCCTACGAAGTCATTGGAAGAATTGTTGCTCATGAGATGACACTTAAAGATAAGGAAGAGCTTCACAACAAGTCAAGTGGTGCTTACAAAGCTACAGTTGAAGCTCCCACAACCTCAAGTGACAAGCTGGTTTCCAATGAAGAGATAAGCCTAATGGTGAAGAACTTCAACAAATTCTACAAGAGTAGAAGCAAGGAAAGAAGCTCAAAGTCTAGATCATATGATGAAAAGAGATCTTCTAGTCGTGATCGAAGCTGCTACAATTGTGGAAGACCGGACACTACTCAAATGAGTGTTCGACTCCCCAAGAGAAGAAGAATCTCCAAGAAGAAGAAGCTCAAGAGAAGAGTCACCTCGGAAAGAGAGAAGGAGTAGAGATGATCGTTATGAGCGAAGATCCTCTCGGAGAAGCAAGGATTCGGAGAGGAAAGACAAGTCATCAAGGAGCTACACAAGAAGAAAACATCAAGCTCATGTTGGTGAATGGGTCTCGGCTCCGACTCAAGACAATCACTCTGAAAGAAGCTATCACTCCAACTCGAATCTGATCAAGATGAAGGTGTTGCGGTCTTGCTCTCGTATCCTCCAACTCCAACTCCTATGACTTGTTTGATTCACCAAATGAGGGAATTGGAAGATGCTTCATGGCTAAAGGCCCCAAGGTATCACACCTGAATTCATTGACTTTGATAGTGATGAGGATGACTTGCTTGGTGAAGATGAGCTTTTACATGAAAAATCTAGTGAGCCTAGTAATGATGAACATGCTAGTAGTCTTTATAGTCGAGAAGAGTCGAATGACAATGCTATGAAGGAGATTGAGCGTCTAACTAAAGAACTAAACACTCTTAAGTTAGCTCATGAAACAACTCAAGAAGATCATAGAGAGCTCCTAAGATCTCATGAGAAGTTACGCCGAGAAGCTCAATCTAGAGCAAGAACATGAGTTTCTAAAAGCTATCAATGGCGATCTTGAAAGAAGAGTTCTTCATATCTTGCCAAGCGACTTCTCTTGTCAAATTTCTTGCCACCTATTAAAACTAAGCATGACAAGCATAAGAAAATTCTTCATCTAGAAGCAACATAATTGGTTCTAGTAATTCTCTTGATTCCACTAACAATGTTTCAAGCCAAGTTTCACTTGAGCAAGAAAATAGTTTATTGAAAGGGATTATAGAAAGGTGTTTACAAGAGCCTTGCGGAAGCAAGAACTTTGAGAAATTGTTCAAGCAAGGAAGGCACGGAAGAATCAAGGAATTGGTTTTGAGCGAAAGTTCAACGCCGAGGGTGTTGAATGGGAAGAAGGTCAATATCCCACTCCAAAGTTTGTTTCTCAAAAGGAGAAGTATGATCCTACTTCTTCCAATGTGGAACAAGCTCAAGATGACCTTCCACCACAAGACCACAAGCTAAAAGGCAAGGACAAGCTTCAAGAGGAGATTGATGCATTCATTGAAGCACCCAAGGCCATGGTCAAGTGGGTTCCCAAGGAAACTTCAAGCTCTACTTTGTCAAGCTCAACTACTACCCCAAGGATTCCCATCAAGATGATGTGGATCCCGAAGAAGAAGAACTAGAGAGTTCTTGAGGGTGACTCCGCCAACAAACTTCACTCACATTCATTTTGGCAAGAACTTGTGCAATCAACTTCCACATCTTGCACTAGTTCATGGAGTCACAAACCCTCTTGTTGGTAAGTCAAGGGACAAGGTAATCATTGCTTTCATGGACATCATCTATTGTGTACTTCAATCTATGTCCATGGATATCCTTGTTTGTTCCTTGTGGGACTAACCCATGTAGGTATTGAAAGTGCCGAATCAAAGGATTGCTCCCAACTCTTGATGATCTTCATCAACATTGAGCATCCACATCTTCAACATCTACATGAAGTCTTCTCGACAACCCAAGGTTAGTTTGACCCTTTAAAGGGGTTCTCACATCAAGGGGAGCTTTGCTCTAAAGAATTGAGCTAAAGCATCTTCAAATGATGTGAACACATTAATGCTTTATGTAAAAGTGGTAACCCCACTTGTGCTTAAGCGATGAGTATGACCTATGATCAAATGTTCTCATTTGACTCCTAAGTCAATATACTCATATATAGATGACCTAGTCATCGCCAAATTGTGTGATAGTAGCTAGTGTTTTGTTTGTGCATGTTTGACACATATTTCATTTCTATCTTATTGTGTGAGCATGTTGGATGCATAATTTTATCCATTCGAGGACATCCATTTGTTGCTTTGGTCTTTTGGATTTTTCTTTTTGACCAAATGGATGGACAAGAATGCCTAAGTTCCTCCCCTAGCTATCTATGCTTTCTTGTCTCAAACTCTATTCATGCTTATATCACAAACTTTGATCAAGTCTTTTTCGGACAGACCGAGTGAGGAGCACTCGGAGCCACCGATCCGTCAAAAGCTTAACTTCCAAAACCTTCTAAGTATTTTCGGTCAAACCAATCGACTCAAATCGGACAGACCGAAATCACTTGGATTGATCTAGGTTTTCACCTCGGTGAAACCGAGTTGCAAATTTCGGCGTGACCGAAGTGAGTAACTACTTGCGATTAACCATCTCGGTGCCACGAGTTTTCCAACTTCGGTCCCACCGACGGTGAAGGGTATATATACACGAGGGCAGCGCGTTGATTCTTTCTTCAAAATGTCTCGCGCCCCAAACCCTTTCTTTGCCGTCGCCGTGGTCTCCGGATCGTCTCCGTAAATCGCTTTTTGCGCCCTCGCCGCAGGTCTCGTCGCCGTCAGCGGTCAATCTCACCGCGCCGTTGCGCCGTGAAAACTCCACCAAGTTAGGGTGAGTTTCGATCCTCTCGTCTTCAACCTCGATTCAATGCACGATAGGTTTGCCTAGCTTCTTGCCACGATTGAGATCTTCCTATCCAGCAGATTAGTTCTTAGAGCGAAATTGAGTAAAAGTTTTAGGGTTAGGTTTCCGCCGAACACATCTCGGTGTGACCGATTCTACATTCTCGGATGACCGATTTGGCCTCTGGCCATTACCTTTACTTTTCGGTCCAACGAGGTTGTGCAAATCGGTAAGACGAAATGAGGATTTAGTGAAACCCTAGTGTTCTCGGCTAGACCGAAACCCATTTGGTCCAACGAAAGTGGTGTGAATGGTTCTGTTTAGACACTTGGATTCACGAATTTTAGACTCGGTCGGACGAAATGCATTCTGTGAAAACCTAAAACTGAAATTTGAACTCATTCTTTTGCAAAATCTTCTGCAGGTTTGTGATAACTCTTCTATTCGCCTATACCTTATCTACTCACGGGTTGTCGGCCATATCGGATGCAAGTGACAGCGAACAGTCTGAATCTCCAATTGCAATTCGAGGCAGGCACTAGTCCGAAGCCAGCAGCTTTTACGATGATGGTGAGAGGAGCACACCAAGTGGTTTGCCTCCGGCTGCCACCAGGGCAGGAAGAAGAAATTCGATGAAGAGGATTCGACTTTGTTCTTGAGGAAGAGATCACATCTAAGCCTAAGAGGAAAGTGGTTGCCAAAGAGCATCAAGGGCAACAAACCAAGAAAGGCACCAGCAAGGTGAAGAAGTCCACAGTTGCAAAGAAGTTGAGCATGGAAGAAGAAACCTCGAGCAAGGTGAAGAAAACTTCCAAGAGGAAGAGGATTGTGCATGATGAAGCAGATTATGATGATTCTGATGAGGAAGCACCCCAGCCTCCTCAGAAGCCTAAGTTGATGGGAGATGCCATCAGGGCAGGAGCACCTACAAAGACTAAGCCATCAGCTCCGCAAAGGCAGCTCAAGCCAAGCCTGCTGCCAAGCCCAAGAAGACAGTGAGAAACATTCCTGCTTGAGAGAAGAAGAAGGACAATGTGCCACCGGTGAGTCGGATGAAGAGGCACATGTGTTCTGAAACTCTCGAGATGTAAACCTGCCGGTCCACAATGATGCTCATCCTCGAGCTGAAAACATGAAGGAAAGAAAAGACAAAGGTCTCGGGCTATGGAGACAAGCTGATCCATATGCCACAGGAGAAGGACATTTGTTGACCCAAGGTTCCACACCGAGAGCAACAAGATTTCTATGAGGCAGTGCTCATGGACAAGAAGCCCATTATTCTTGACACAAGATATGTTGATTGGGAATACATCGGCGAGTGAAAGCACAGAGACTACTTCCCACATGTGCATGAGAGCTTCACTTGCATGTGGAGTTGCAGAGTTCGTTGGTCAGAAACTGACAGCATGGAATGATGAGATGATCATGCAGTTCTATGCCACAGCACATTTCTATCCGGATGGCGAATTGTATGGATGGTGAAGGCGAGAGATTCTCTTCAAGCTGTTGAAGAGTGGGCTGCCTTGCTGAATGCTCGGTGCAAAGAGATGATGATGTTGATGTTTATGGAATTCCCAAGAAAAACCATGAGTCAATGAAGAACATGTACAATGAGGTACCAGCCAAGGATGTAGAGATATGGAAGCTCGGTTCAGTGTATCATCTTCAGGCAGGTCTCCCAACCACAAACACAATTCTGAGGCATACCACGATGCCCAAGTCGGAGACCATCGCATGATAAGAGGCTACTCTATCAACATGCTGCATATTCTAGATCGAAGGCACCTTTCAAGGTGATGGACACGATAGTTGAGACTATCAAGAGGACAATGACAGACGAGAAGAGGTCATGTGGGTTTGCCCGCACATTCAGATGCTCATCAATGCAAAGTTTGGCACGGGCACCTACTTGTTGGATAGACCCCACTTGCCCTTTGCAGCCTGAACATGAGGATAATGAAGTTGTGATGGTGAGGTGATGCCACATCTGTTGAAGGTCAAGCTAAGTCTGAAGCTGCCAAACAAGCTAAAGCTGAGAAGGAAGCGGCGACAATGAGCAATAAAACCAAGAGCGTTGGAGAACAGCTTCTTCAAGCTACCGGAGGATTGAACTACGCTGGCAAGCATAGTGCAGTCTCGGGAGAGTCTTGAGAGGATAGTTGAAGACAAGTTCCATGCTCTGGATGTCAAGTGATGAAGTGCAAGTCCTTGTTAACAAGCTTGAGGCGGATATCGAGGAAGCCAAGAGGGAGAAGGCAGAGCTCATGAAGGAGATGCAGAGATGACCTTGTCGAGATGACTATGAGCAGCCTGCTCCGGTCCCCACAAAGCCAGATCAGCTGCTATTCGATGGCAGACCCGTGGCTACAAACATCAGCACCTCCACAGCTCCATCGGTTCGGCTCCGGCTCGGTGTCCCTCCTCCAACTCCACAGACTTCAGCGAAGCCTTTGCAGATGCAGCTATCTCCACTCCATCAACCCAGATAGGAGCCGCCGTGAGAGTCCCTAGTGACGTTTAGCTCTATACCTTCGAACTTTTGGTAACTTGTTGCCAAAGGGAGAAAGTGTATAGATCATAGGACTTCGAGAGAGAGAGTGCTCGCTTTTGCTCTTTCGTTTGCGGTTTTCTTTGAGATACTTTTGAGATTTTGAGACATTTCGTGTGTTTGATACTCGTTTGCTCTACTTTGATGAGTGCTTGATCATACTATGCCTTAATGTGTGCTTAATGTTTATCATATGCTATTCATATCTTGTATGATCATTTACTCATGTCTTGGTGATTGGGTGCATGCTATTCATTCTTATCATTTTGTGCGCTCCACCAAGATGTATGTGACATGGAAGAGTGACCCATGATCCTAATCGATTGTGCATTTGCATTCAAACGCAAATCTTAAATAATGCACAAATTTAGGGGGAGCTCTTGCTTATCACATACTTCTCAAAGCGACGATATTATTCATTGATTATATCATTTGTCGAAGCTTTGATCTATATGTTGTCATCAATTACCAAAAAGGGGGAGATTGATAGTGCAACTAATCCCCGGGTGGTTTTGGTAATTAATAACAACATATATATCATTGAACTAATAGCTTCTTGACTATCATTTCGAAAGTTGTTGATATGGGTATGGCAATGGTGATGATGTGGACCCCTCAAAATGCTAAGGAAAACATTGGCAAAAGCTCAAGACTCCATTTTTGGTTTAGTGATCCAAGATCACATTGAGTCCATAGGAAAGCCAATACTATTAAAAGGGGATGAGGTTATGATGATGATCTGGTTGCTCAAAGTGCTTAGTGATCTTTCTCCCAAACTATCAGCAATCTTTCATTCCAACATATACTCATAAGTAATCTCGGTCCCACCGATTCCATAAACTCAGTCACACCGAGATGAACCACCTCAGCCATATACCCAAACCCTAGAAATTTCGGATTTTCCGATTCCAAACTCGGTCTCACGAAACTAGTGTTGCCAAGCTTGTCACATACGTAATCAAATCGGTGTCACCGAGATGATAAAGTCGGTCCCACCGAGAATGGCAAACCCTAGTCTTTGGAAGAATCGGACTAACCGAGATTGTATTTTCGGTCCCACCGAAAATCCCAACGTTCACAAGATTTGAACTTTCGGTCTCACCGTGTTGTCAACTTCGGTCGACCGAGATTGGTCAAATGTGTATAGCGGTTGGATTTTGTGTGGAGGCTATAAATACCCTCCACCTCCTCTTCATTCGTGGAGAGAGCCATCGAAAGAACTACCACTCCTACCTTACATTTCGAGAAGAAAACTACCTACCCTTGTGTTGAGATCAAGTTGCTCCACTCCCACCATATGAAACTTGATTTCTAGCCTTCCCAAGTTGCTTTCCACTCAATCCTTCTTCCACCACAGCCGAATCGGTGAGGAGAGTTGAGTGTTGGGGAGATTATCATTTGAAGCACAAGAGCAAGGAGTTCATCATCACCAACACCATCTATTACCTTTTGGAGGTGGTGCCTCCTAGATTGGTTAGGTGTCGCTTGGGAGCCTCCGTCAAGATGTGGAGTTGAACCAAGAAGTTTGTAAGGGCAAGGAGATCGCCTACTTCGTGAAGATCTACCCCGAGTAAGGCTAGTCCTCCGTGGGTGTATGCCATGATGGCATAGACAAGGTTGCTTCTTCGTGGACCCTTCGTGGGTGGAGCCCTCCGTGGACTCTCATGGCCGTTACCCTCCGTGGGTTGAAGTCTCCATCAGCGTGGATTGGCGATAGCACCACCTATCGGAACCACGAGAAAAAATCTCCGTGTCTCCAAATTGCGTTTGCTCTTCTCCACCTCTATTTACTACATGTGCAATTTACTTTCCGCTGCCACTACTATAGAATTGCATGTGTAGGGTGATACTTGACTTGATCATCATTGTGAACTTGCTAAAAACTTGTCCTAATCAAAAGGCTAAACTTTTAAATTGTCAAGTAGTCTAATCACCCCCCCCTCTAGACATACTTCCGATCCTACGTATCTCCTGTTTCCTTCATTCTGTTTTGCTACAATTCAGTTGGTGACCTTTGTCTTGTTTGTTGTCTTCGGTCACTCTTGAGATGTACTCGTCGATGCCCAGCAGGCGCAAGAACGAACCGAGGAGGAGGAAGGGAGCGGGGGTGAAAGTCGGGAGGAGTGGGAATCCGATGGCGAGGAGGATGAAGAAGATGCCGGCTCTGGCGAGGAAGAGGAGGAGGAAGTCGAGCCTCCCCGTACCGAAAAACGATCCAAGGTCACCCATGACCCCTTGATCGAAAGCGCGGCAAGGCGACCGTGCTGTTGGGCGATTGACCAAACGTCCTCGGACGTCCTCTCCGGCGCCGGCGAAAGCGTCGAAGCAACCCCGAGCAACGTCATCAAAATCGACGAAGGCTCTGCCAAAGATGAAGATGATGATTCCCACTATTTCCGGGTAATGGCAGAACTTGTGTTTTATTATTTAACATGGATACACCCTTGGTCGACTCTTTTGTTGACCGGTGATTTCTGAAATCGCGGTGCCGCTATACGAGACCTCGGCCGGACACGAAGATCAAGAAATGGAGGATCTGCCACTTCCAACCTGGTATGATTTACGTAGTTTCGCTTCGGTCGATTGAATCTTAATTTTGACTTTAATCTTTCTGTAGCTCCACCTAATATCATCATTGACCTACGATGATGACGATGAGGAACCACCGAGGCGAGGAGGGAGGAAGCGCTGCTTGGCAAGACTGCCAGTTGTATCAGCCCACGAGGCGCTGGTTAGGGGGGCAACATCACTCGGACTATCGTGTCCTTTGCTGTGCGGTGATGAGTGCTCGCCCTTCGTGCGTCGAGTGCTGATCCGCCTTCCCTTTTCTCCACCACCACGCCCCGGAAGGACCAAGCAGTACTGTCGTGGTTCTAAGTCCGACAGAGAGTGGGGGGTAAGTATGGAGAGGCAAGGTCCTAGCTATGGAGAGGTTGTAAACACAAGCGATGTCTGAGTTCAGGCCCTTCTCGGAGGAAGTAAAAGCCCTACGTCTCGGAGCCACGAGGCGGTCGAGTGGATTATGTGTATATGTGTTACTGGGTGCAAACCCTTACACTGTGGAGGGTGGCTTATATAGAGTGCGCGGGACCCTGCCAGCACGTAATGAAGGGTTTAAAGTACATTAAGTGCAGGCGTTCTTGGTAGCGCCCACATAAAATGTCTTAACTACCATAAAGTCTATTCAATTACAGGCCGTTGCGGTGCTGAGTGCCTCTGACCTTCTGGTGGTGAGTGAGTCTTCATGGTCGAGTCCTTCAAGTGCATCGAGTGGAGTCCTCCTTGGTCATTGGAAGGTGATCTCTTCTAAGGGTGTCCTTGGGTAGGGCACTTAGATCAGGCCTATGACCATACCCTAGGTACATGAATCCATCATTAGCCCCGAATGGATTGAGGCTTGAGTGAGGAAGGAGTTGATGCTGTTTACGATTGACTTTTGCATCTTGGCTATCGTTGTTCGGATCAAGACCTTCTTCGTTGATAACGAGCAACTTTTCTTGATCGACTCGATCCATTCTTGTCTTCGTCAAGTGATCTTTTGGACTTTGCGGTTCGGCGACGGATCGCAGGAAATCCCGCGTCTGACAGATCGGTCTGCCGTTCGCGGATTCTACGGGATACAAAATTTGGGGAAGCGCGCAAAACGGAACGGACCGCGGCGCTCGGATGGGATAGGACATAGACGCCTCGATCTCCGCGCCGCTTTTTCCGCCACGTATCGCGTCAATGCAACTGTTTCGGGATATGATTAGACTGGCCTGGCCCACCCGTCATCCACTCGGAAGGGATCTTATAAATGCGGCCAGCGAGGGTTTTCTGAACAGTGCTTCATCATTTCCTCTCAGCTCTCCTCATCTCCGCCCACCGCGCTCGCTTTCGCCTCTGCAAAGCTTCTCTTCGCGCATCTCGCCAGCAGCCATGGTCAAGGAGAAAACGGCGGTGCTGGGCGCGCAAAGAAAGCGTCGGCGGCGGAGAAGGCGAAGGAGATCCACCGATCGCAGCGGGTCTTCGTCTAGATCTCGCTTTGCCAAAAGGCTGGGTCGAGGAGATTGGATCGATCGACCATCAGGAGAAGGATCTCTCGACATGGCCGACAGACGGGCTGATCCCCACCGGCGCCGCAAGGCTTCCGGGAAAGAGTGGCAGCCCAGCCGAAGAGGGTGAGTGTGTGCTCTGGCCACCCATGTCGACCTGGATTTTCTTTGCCACCAAGTGTTTTCTTCCGTGGTTTTGAACTTCTTGAACCCAACTCTACCACTTCACCCGAACTCTATTGCATATCTTGCTGCGTTTTTATCCATGTGTGAGAATTTTACGGGCTGTCGACCGCCTTTGGGGCTTGTTCAAGCACATATTCACGTGTCGCTCTCGGACCGTGAAGAAAGCGAGCCCCGAGCGACGAAAACCCAAGTTGTCCAAATGTGTGGGGGCACAGGGATCAAGTGAGGAACAAGAGCACTTTCCCAGCCATAGCGTTTCCGAGTCGGTCGAGGCTGGCATCGATCTGGTTCTCTGCGAGAATGAGTGGCGGCGGGGCGGTCAGTGGACTCCCTCAATTCACCATGGACCGAGTGAACAAGCCCTCCTCTCTGAAGGTGATTCCGGAGGAGAGCTGACGTGAAGATGTTGATGGATCGCGTGGTGCGGTTGGTTGAGGCGGAATTCTTGGCATGGACCTTTTGGAGGTTTTCTTAGGCGGCGTATCCAGCCTCTTGATTCGGAGCCATTGCATGTGGTTGTCTGCGGCATGAAGAGCGAGACTCGGATCCACCGGAAGCGGTCGGCAGCGCCCACGGTGGAAAGCTGGATGGCAGCGGTCACTCGGGAACAAGGATAATCCCGTGGATCCGGGAGGATTCCTCCACTCGACCATCACGGCGTTCCCGACAAAGGTTCGTTTGCTCGCCTTCCATTGTATTTTTGTCATGTCTATTTACGTATGCTCTGCAAATCGGTCGATTGATCTCTGTCTTGGCGTCTTTGAGGCCCTCACCGAACTGTACTCGATGCCCAATGGAGCTCGAGCTCCGGTGAAGAGGAGAAGCAAGCGGGGCGAGAGCAGGAGGAGTGGGACTCGAGCGCTGCCGAAGATGGCAGCGATGGCGGCAGCGATGATGAGGGCGAGGAAGAGGAGGAGGAGGAGGTTGCTCCACAGCGCTTCGGAAAGGCGGTGAAACTTGTCCATGACCTGCGATGAGCGTGGCAAGGGGTTGCGACTGCCTCATGATCGACCAAGCGCCTCGGACCACTTCTCTGATGCCGACTGAAAAGGCGCCGAAGCAGTCGAAGGTGGATCCGTCAAAACCAACCAAGCTCTTGCCGAAGATGAAGGTGTCCATCCCCACCATATCTGGGTAAACATGCTGCTTGAGTCTTCTTGTTTTGTGTAAGCTTTATCTCTGGTTGATACTTGAGTTAACCGACTGATTCTTTGGGGTTATAGTGCTGCTACTTCTGAGACCTCAGGCAAGGCTGACGACCATGAGATGGAGGATGCAGCAACCTCAAACCCTGGTACTATACTCTTGATTTCGTTTTTTAATCGACTGATTCATGCTTTTCTGTAGCTCCATCCAATGTTGTCATCACTCTTCTGATGATGATGAGGATGAGAACGCTGAAACCTGAAGGAGCAGGAAAGCATCTGCCGGAGGGTGGCCGAGGATGTGGCGGCGCAGAGACTCTGGTGGCGGGGAGGAGAACACCACTCGACACACCGTGTCCTTGATGCCGTTGACAAGTGCTCATCCTGCTTCGTCGAGTGCCGCACAACCTTCTCTTTTCACGATGCACCACGTCCCAGAGGACCAAGCCAGCGCTGCTAAGGAAGCGATACGCCAATCAAGGATCATGATGGAGCAGGTGAAGACCATCCGGGATGCAAGCCAGGCAGCTTATGACGCCAGCTCCGCCCTTCAAAGCAATGTTCAGGTCAGTCGACCACCGCTTGTTCTGTTAGGATATGCTATCAAAACTTTTCTTTCTGGAATCCATAGCAATCACCCAGTGGGTGTGTCGATAAAAAACTCCGTGTTAGCGGGGGCACGCTGAGTGCATCCTCTGGGTGTAGTCCCCAAGGCTAAGGTCGACTGCTGGCAGTTGGCATTAGGCTTTATAAGTAAAGGCTTTTCGTCACTCGACTGAGGCGAATGGATTTCCGAAACCGGTGGGGGCACGCTGAGTGCTGCTGGGTGTAGTCCCGAGGCGTGGTCGATCGCTTGCGATCAATTACGATCTGAAGAACAATCTCTTCTTTTTTTGGGTGAATGGTCGACTCGTCTTGATAGAACTAGTGGGGCACTGCGAGTGCACCCACTGGGTGTAGTCCCGAGACTACGGTCGAATGCTTGCATTGGCTGTAGTCTTAAAGCGTATGATTTTCTCTTATCCACTCGGAAGTGAATTATCTTTGATATTTTGTCGATTGGTTCTTCGTAGAAATCCTGTGACCTTGCGGCTCGCTATACCGAGCTGGAGCGAAGCACATTCAGCTTGAGCTGGATCTGAAGCTGGTTCGGGAGAATCGAGCGAAAGCGAAGGAGGAGACCAAAGGTATGTTCGGTGAGACCTCGGCGACTCCTTTTTCCCTTCATTTGTTTCCAAATCTGACCTTGCTGTAACTTGCGGGAAAGGTGAAGGAGGCCCGAAGAGAAAAGACCTTGAGCTAGCTGAGAAGACCAAGCTTTCGGCGAGAAGTTAACCGGTCACCAAGCTTGAACAGGAAAATACCAATCTGAAGGCTACTCTTGGGATTGCCAACAAGGAAGTCGACCGATGAAGGCCCGACAAGACTACTCGACCGACAAGATCAAGCAGTTGGTGGGAAGAAAAATGACCTGGAAGCCTTCCTGGGTGGACTTGCCAAGAAATTGTTCCTTATGCTCGAAGGTAACCTTTTATACTCGACCAACATTTTCAACTGTGATGCTTCCATTCGACCACTATCTTGACTCGGCGTTTGTCCTTGCAGAATTCTGTCGAAACTTTGAAGAAGAGACTAGCGATTGGAACCAAACTGGACCCGTCAATTCTCCGATGAATGATGAAGTTGCCATGAATGTCTTCCATTGAGTCCGTGTTGCAGCTGTCGTGGACTATCTTGCAAGGCTGAAGGTCGCCACGTCCGCATCGACTCGGCCTTTCTGGCCCGAGGCGACACTCGAGAATGACCTCGAGTCGCTGATGGCTCGGTGACGCGATCCCCGACCGAGTGCGAGGAGTGGAAGAAGTCCTCGGCTCGTTGCGGCGCAGATGTTGCTCTGTATGCGGCCCGAGTCCACTTGCAAAGCGCGAGAAGACAAGCTGGCGGCTCTCCGGGTGGCCAACACCAGAAACACGACTTGGTCCTTCATGGAAACCTTCATCGCTGCTGCCACTCGGATCGCAGAGCGGAATCGACCTTGATGAGTTCGTTGCTCCTTCCAGCCCTCCACGGGAGGGTAAAAACTTCTTTTAAGCCCGACACTTTAAATTTGCCTCGGTATGCCGAGTGGAGTTGTAACCGATAAACCTTAACAGGCTTAGCGCCTGAGCACTTTCGGTTCCTTTAGGTATCGATCTGAACTTGTCTCCTTTGCCGAGTGAAGTGTCTCCTTTGCAGGTTCAAGGCATGACGCTCACTGAAGTCGACTGGTTTCTTAGGCGAGCACTGGTGCTGCAGCTAAGCCTCCAAGTGAGAGGTTTGCTCTTCACTCGGTAGGGTTTTTATATCTTAGGCGAGCACTTGGCTGCAGCTAAGTCTCCGAGTGAGAGGTTTGCTCTTCACTCGGTAGGGTTTTTTATATCTTAGGCGAGCACTGGGCTGCAGCTAAGCCTCCGAGTGAGAGGTTTGCTCTTCACTCGGTAGGATTTTTATATCTTAGGCGAGCACAGGGCTGCAGCTAAGCCCCCGAGTGAGAGGTTTGCTCTTCACTCGGTAGGATTTTTATATCTTAGGCGAGCACCGGGCTGCAGCTAAGCCCCCGAGTGAGTGGTTTGCTCTTCACTCAGTAGGATTTTTATATATTAGGCGAGCACTCGGCTGCAGCTAAGCCCCCGAGTGAGAGGTTTGCTCTTCACTCGGTAGGATTTTTATATCTTAGGCGAGCACTGGGCTGCAGCTAAGCCCCCGAGTGAGAGGTTTGCTCTTCACTCGGTAGGATTTTCACGTTGTACTTGTGACGAAGCTCAGAGGAGAGGGTCACAGTCGACCTGTACCTCGTCCTCCTTACGAGCGCACATTGTACTTATGGCGTAGCTCAGAGGAGAGGGTCGCAGTCGACCTGCACCTCGTCCTCCTTGTGAGCGCACATTGTACTTATGGCGTAGCTCAGAGGAGAGGGTTGCAGTCGACCTGCACCTCGTCCTCCTCACGAGCGTACGTATTATACTTAGGCGAGTTCTTGGACTGCAGCTAAGCCTCCGAGTGGGAGTCTGGCTTACCACTCGGTAGGATTTTTACAACTTAGGCGAGTACTTGGACTGCAGCTAAGTCCCCCGAGTGGAAGTCTGGCTTACCACTCGGTAGGATTTTTATAACTTAGGCGAGCACTGGGCTGCAGCTAAGCCCCAGTGGAAGTCGGCTTACCACTCGGTAGGATTTTTATAACTTAGGCGAAAGCGGATTGGCGGCTAAGCCTCCGAGTGGAAGTCTGGCTTACCACTCGGTAGGATTTTTACAAACTTAGGCGAAACGGATTCGCGGCTAAGCCACCCACTGGGGGGAAAATTGTAATGGACAAAAATAAAAAGTGGCAAAAATTATGAAGGAATTATGACACTATTATTTCGAAATCCGTGAACTACAGAAGTACTTTATTACAACTCATCCGAGTGAAAAAACTTCAAGTATAAAATGGGCGGAGCAGATCCGCATTCCAAGCTCGGGGCTCTTCGATATTGTGTTGACGTTGTAAAGGCGGCATGCACCATTGCGGAGAACCTTGGTGACGATGAAGGGTCCTTCCCAAGAAGAGAGAGCTTATGTTGTTTACGCTGATCCACTCGGAGAACTAGATCTCCTTCTGGAAGGCTCGACCTCTCACATTTCGGCGTGAAAGCGGCGCAAGTCCTGTTGGTAGATCGTCGATCGGATCGAGCCATCTCCCTTTCTTCCTCTAAAAAGGTAAATGCGTCTGGCGTGCTTGCTCAACTTACGCCGTTGTAGAGTTCAAATCGAGGAGCATTGTGAAGAAGATCACTCGGCGGGACTGCTTGACTCCATAGACCAAGAAGAATGGAGTTCTTCGGTCGACCGATTGGGTGTGGTCATAATCGCCAAAGCACGAAGGGAGTTAAATCGACCCATGCTCCAGCCGCATGCTTGAGATCACGCATCGATCGGGGTTTCAAACCCTTGAGGATTAAGCCATTGGCTTGTCTCGCTTGTCCATTCATTGCGGATGGGCGTGGCGTAGTCGACTCGTGTGCCTTGAGTTGCAGAAATCCTGAATTCTTACGAGTCAAAGTTCGACCCATTATCCGTAATGATGCTGTGCGGGACTCCATATCTGAGCGTCGGCTCACGATGAAGGTAACAGCGACCGGCGTCAAGATTCTTGATTGGTTTAGCCTCAATCCACTTGGTGAACTTGTCATTGCTACCGGTACATCGTGAAACCACTTGACCTGTTCTCAAGGGACCGACCATGTCCAACCCCCATATTGCGAAAGGCGGGGCGAGTGGAATGGTCTTGAGCCGGCGCAGCTTGTGTGACATATTGGAGTAGAACTGACATCGCCGCACTTGTCCACTATTTCCTTCGTCATCTCATTACGCCCTTGGCGATAAAACCTGGCTCGGTATGCTTTAGCTACGATGGTCGAGAGGGCGCATGGTGACCACAGGTCCCAGTGGATATCATTGAGAATGATTCGACTTCTTACGGCGTTATGCATTTTGACCAACTCGATCGCGCTCTCTCTATACAACTATCCTTTGATAACGGTAAAGGCTTTGGATCGACGGACGATCTGCCGAGCCTCTTCCTCATCCTCTGGGAGCTCTTTTCTCGGGATATCGCGATATAGGAATTGTCCGTCGGGTGTGACCACTAAGACCTCCATGACTAAGTCGACCCTTCTTTGGGACCTCAACCTCGGTCGGATCTGTGGCACTCTTGGGCTGTGGAGCTTCTTACGTGAAGGATCTTCTTTGGTGACGGAGTGTGTATATGCTCCAAGAACACACCACTCGGAATGGCTTCTCTTTTGGAACCTATCTTTGCGGATCATCTGCTGCCTGATTTTTGATCGGGGATGTGATGGAGCTCTAACCCTCGAACTTCTTTTCCAGCTTCCTCACTGCATTGCAGTATCTAGTCATGGCTGGGCTTCTCCGTCCACTCCTTCATCACCGGTTGACCACTAAATCTGAATCGCCATAGACCATCGGTGACGGACGCCGAGTGAAATGGCCATCGCAATCCATACAAAAGGGCCTCATACTCTGCCTCATTGTTGGAGGAATCAAAGTGAATCTGGAGCACATACCTAAGCTTATCTCCTGGGGAAACGTAAGAACAACCAAACACATGAACCATTCAGCATATTAGAGCCATCAAAGAACATGGTCCAATGCTCCGAGTGAACTTGATTCATTTCTTTGTTGTTCAATCCACTCGGTGAGGAAATCTGCTATTGCACAGGACTTAATGGCTTTCTTTGCCTTAAACTTGATATCAAGGGAAGAAGTTCAATCGCCCATTTAGCCACTCGACCAGTTGCATCTCTGTTGTGCAGAATCTCGATAATGGGCGTCGGCGGCGATGTGATGGAATGATCAAAGAAATAATGAGCAACCTTCTTCGTGGTCATGTATATTCCATACACAAGCTTCGATAATGAGGATATCTCTGCTTGGATGGAGTCAAGACTTGGACAAATAATACCTTTGGGCGCTGAACTTTGAAGGCTTTTCCTTCCTCTTCCTTTCGACCGTAAGCCTTTATCTTGACGACTTGTCCTGTGGCTGCGATATAAAGCAATAGAGGCTCTTTGCTGATTGGAGCAGCAAGCACCGGCTGGCTGGATAGCGAGCTTTAGCTCGACAAGCGCTGCATCAGCTTCGAGTCCACTCGAACTTGCGCCTTCTTCATCGGTCGGTAAAGAGGCAATGCCTTTTCACCGAATCGTGAGATGAATCGACTTAATGCGGCCAAGCATCCAGTAAGCTTCTGGACATCGTGCACTCGCACAGGGCGTTTCAGTCGGAGAATAGTACCCATCTTCTCTAGATTAGCATCGATCCCTCACTCGGAAATGAGAAAACCGAGTAACTTTCCGCCAGGAACTCCGAATGTGCACTTTGATGGATTGACCTTGACATCATACCTTCTGAGGTTGGCAAATGTTTCGGCGAGGTCAGCAAGCAGGTCGGAACCTTTTCGCGACTTGCGATGATATCATCCATATCGCTTCCACATTCCGTGATTTGGTGAAGACACTTGAATCATTCGCATAAATGTGGCTCCGGCATTCTTGAGGCGAATGGCATGGTGATATAGCGAAGCACCGAATGGAGTGATGAAAGCTGTTTTTATTTCGTCGGGTCCATCTGCACGGATCGATGATACCGGAATATCGTCTAGAAAGACAATCTCACATCCCGCGGTCGAGTCAACAATTTGATCTATGCGAGGGAGAGAAAATGATCTTCGGGCAGGCCCGATTGATGTGCTGAAATCAATGCACATGCGGGTGACTTGTCCTTCTTGGGAACCATGACAACATTAGCGAGCCACTCGGGTGGTATATCTCGGATAAATCCTGCATGACAATCGAGCCACTTCCTCACCAATAGCCTTTCTCTTACGGGCGGCGGACCGCCAAGATGCTCTTTGACTGGTTTTGCTGATTTATCGACTCTAAGGCGATGCTCAGCCGATCCCACGAGAACACGGCATGTCGGTGGCTTCCATGCAAAATGTCGATTCTCACGGAGGAACTGGATGGCGCTTCTTCCTATTTGGTCGAGTGTTGTAGAGATGTGGGTCGGGGCTGCATTGGGGTCGGTCGGTGAATGTGAACAGGCCGTCTCACGGACTCTGAAATCAGATTCTGTGGCGGGTTTCTTGGATCGCAACAAATCACTCGGATCTGCGCTTTGCTTGTACTCTTGAACTCGACCGCTGTCACGAGAATCGGCAATCTTGAGCCCTTACGAAAGCACTCTTCGCATTTTCCCAATCACGGTGTGAGTGATCACTCCTTTGGGACTGGCATTTTCAGTTTGAGGTACCGTAACATGGTGAGCCATGAACCATGCATAGGCTGGCCTCCCCAAAATGGCGTGAAATGCGCACTCGAAAATCCACGACCTCAAGCGTCAACTTCTCTTTGCGAAAATGTTTTGAATCACCAAACACCACGTCCAGAGCTATTTGGCCGAGTGACTCGGCTT
Source organism: Aegilops speltoides (assembly GCA_021437245.1). Classification (NCBI taxonomy): domain Eukaryota; kingdom Viridiplantae; phylum Streptophyta; class Magnoliopsida; order Poales; family Poaceae; genus Aegilops; species Aegilops speltoides. The sequence goes on from CM038147.1 coordinate 525,270,881, forward strand.
TCTTCCCTGGTATAACTCCATCATTCGACTCAGGGTCATGTCTCCGGTTCGACCAAATTTCAAACTCAATTCTCTGTTCTTGACGCCATCCTTGAAGGCGCAGACTGCCTGATGATCAGACACATTTTCCATAGTATGGTGCAAAGTGATCCACCTCTGAATATACTCTCTGAGAGTCTCATTGGTTTTCTGCACACAGACTTGCTGCTCTGTCAATCCAGCTGGTAAACTTGCAAGTTCCTTCAAATGTTACAGCGAACACTGGGACAGATCTTCCCAAGTGTAAATACTGCTAGGAGGTAACTGATTCAGCCATGCTCTGGCAGAACCTTCCAACATGAGGGGCAAATGCTTCATGGCCACCTCGTCATTCCCACCACCAATCTGAACAGCCACTCGGTAGTCCTCAAGCCAAGTTTCAGGCTTAGACTCACCAGTGAACTTGCTGACTCCTGTTGCCAATCTGAAATTGGGGGGAATCACTACCGCTCTGATAGCCCTGCTAAAACACTCTGGACCAGAAACATGCACTCGACTGCTCGTGGGCACATCTCTCTCGGGTCCGCCTCGATGGGCTCTATTCCGGTCGACCAAGCCTTGCACGATAATGGATCGCGCATCGAAGCCTGGTTCCCTGGGGTCGACTGGAGCTCTTCGCCCACTGGTGGCCTTTGTCATCACATCGCCGAGGCGTAAGACCCATCCCCTCGGAGGAAGCGGGCACTCGATGCTGTCATCTCGGTCGTGTCGGTCTCCATACTAATCTACGCCGATTCTCGCGCCCTTCCGCCGCGGAGGCGACACAGGGGCTGAGGCGATGAACCGTATTCGCAGCGATGGATCATTGTGAATCCTGTTCTTGCGATCGCGACACGGCTGAGTTACGGTCCCCTGCTGCCGGAGCAAATCCACGATCTGCATCAAACCTCGCCGACCTCCGACCGAGAGGGCTGGATGGACTCTGCTATACGGGTTGCAGCTGCTAAATTCTGAATTGGGGTTCGATATACGAGTCGGCGGAAAGAGTTGGCGTCGATTGGCGTCGAGAACTTCGTTGCTGCTTGCGTCGTCAGTGCCCGTGGAGGTTCTCGACGAGTGCGTTCAGCCAGATTGGCCAAACGTGCCTCCTCCAAGGCACGAGCCTCGGGGGTTTCTCCCGCGATGGGAGTATGCAGGGCATCCATGTTCCTGCGGCGAAGCTCCTCCCTCTGCAAAGAGTCGAGTGTCTCGGGCTGGTACTCTTCGTGGTCTCGTACGCGGTCGCCTCCGCCGCCTGCCCCGCCCTCGTGGGCGAAGCCAGGAGGACTGCGGGGTCCGTTGTCCATCAGGATTTCTGCCGCCGGATCACTGCTATCACACTCGGATGCAGTCTCTACGGAGCCAGTCGACAGATCGAATAGGCCGTAGAGAGACTCGTCGGGCTCAATTGCCGCAACTTGGGCGGTGGCCATCTGGTGAGCCACCGCGTGCTTCACCCACCGCTGGAGCCTCGACCGACCAGAGCGCTTGCGCTGGTGGGAGACCGGACGGGTGACTGATTGGGGAGTCGACCGATACGGGGTCGGCGGTTGCCGCAGCAGAAACGCCCGCGGACACAAGCGCGAAAATGCGTCGCACCGCGGACGGGGAGCGCATCAATGTCGAGTGGAGCCTCCAGGAGCCACGCGGAGTCGTCGGCGACAAAGGTGAGAGCGCCGAGACGGATCTCACGCCCCTCGACCAAAACTCCAGCAGTCATCATGATGAAAGTACTCGGAAGTATCGCAACTTCTCCACAAAATCGCTAAAACACCTGCCCCACGGTGGGCGCCAACTGTCGTGGTTCTAAGTCTGACAGTAGAGTGGGGGTAAGTATGGAGAGGCAAGGTCCTAGCTATGGATAGGTTGTAAACACAAGCGATGTACGAGTTCAGGCCCTTCTCGGAGGAAGTAAAAGCCCTACGTCTCGGAGCCCTGAGGCGGTCGAGTGGATTATGTGTATATGTGTTACAGGGGTGCGAACCCTTACACTTTTGTGGAGGGTGGCTTATATAGAGTGCGCCGGGACCCTGCCATTACGTAATGAAGGGTTTAAAGTACATTAAGTGCAGGCGTTCTGGTAACACCCACATAAAGTGTCTTAACTACCATAAAGTCTATTCAATTACAGGCTGTTGCGGTCTGAGTGCCTCTGACCTTACGGTGGTGAGTGAGTCTTCATGGTCGAGTCCTTCAAGTCCGTCGAGTGGAGTCCTCCTTGGTCGACTGGAAGGTGATCTCTTCTAAGGGTGTCCTTGGGTAGGGCACTTAGATCAGGCCTATGACCCTACCCTAGGTACATGAATCCATCAGGTGCTGCTAAAGAAGCTATACGCCAGGCGGGGGTCATGATGGAGCAGGTGAAGGCGATCCGAGACGCCAGCCAAGCAGCTTATGATGCAAGCTCAGTCCTTCAGAGCAATGTCCAGGTTAGTTGGTCACCGCTTGTTTTGTTAAGATATGGTACATGAAATTTTTTCTTTCTAAAGATCTTAGTATCTGTACACCCACTGGGTGTGTTGATTGAATATCTGGATTGGTGGGGGCATGCTGAGTGCACCCACTGGGTGTAGTCCCCGAGACTCTGGTGGACTGCTGGCAGTCGACTATAGTCTTTATACCTTGAACTTTTTCTCTTTACATTCTCCACTCGATCTGGTCGAATGGAATAATGGAACCAATGGGGGCACGCTGAGTGCACCCACTGGGTGTAGTCCCCGAGACCGTGGTCGACTGCTGGCAATCGACTATGGTTTAAAGAACATTTTTTTTGAAACTGTGGCTAACTGCCGGCAATTAACCTTTTGTCTCTTTTGGTGTTGATCGGCCGAGCCGATAGAACCGTGGGGGCGCGCTGAGTGCACCCACTCGGTGTAATCCCGAGACTACAGTTGAATATTTTGATTGGCTGTAGTCTTAGAAATCTCGATTTTCTCTTAGTCACTCGGAAGTGACCTATCTTTGATGTCTGTCGATTGATCTTTCGAGAAATCTTGCGAGCTTGTGGCTCGTTATCTTGAGTTGGAGAACAAGCATATCCAGCTCGAACTTGATCTAAAGCTTGTCGAGGAGAACTTCACGAAGGCGAAGGAGGAGGCAAAAGGTATGTTTGGTGAGAACCTTGACGTATTGCCCTTATTTTTGTCCATTCACGAGTGCGATCTCCTTTGTCAATTTGCAGATAAAGCTGAAGGATGCTCTGAAGAAGAAAGACCTTGACCTCGCCGGTATGAGCGGCCGGACAAGCGAAACTTCGTAGAAGACAAGATGGCTTCAATCAGCAAACTTGAAGAGGAGAATACCAATCTGAAAGCTGCTCTCGTAGCTGACGACAAGGAGGTCGATCGGTGAAGAATGACAAGATATACTGCGACAAGGCTAGCGAATGGCGGGAAAGAAGAATGATCTAGAGGTTTATCTGGGAGGGCTTGCCAAGAAGTTATTCCTCATGCTTGAAGGTAATCCCTTATATCCGATTGGCTTGTAATTATGGACTTACCACAAAACTGCTGGCTTATCTTTGGGTTGTGTTTACAGAATTCTGCCAAAACTTTGAGGAAGAGACTGGTCAAGTGGAGACAAGCCTGGACCTCATCAACTCTCCTGTGAAGGATGAAGCTGCCATGAACATGCTTCGACTGGAGTCTCGCGTTGCTGCTGTGGTCGACTATCTTGCTAGACTGAAGGTTGCAATGTCGTGCATCGACACAACACTCTGGCCGGGGGAAACATTTCAGAATGACCTCGAGTCTCTGATGACTCGACTGAACGAAGTTCCAAGTCGAGTGCAAGAATGGAAGAAGTCTTCTGCCAGGTGTGGTGCTGATGTTGCTCTATCTCTGGTCCGTGTTCACTGCAAGGACGCGCGAGAGGACAAGCTGGCGTCTCTCAAGGTGGCCAATACCAAGAAGCATGACTTCCGATCTTTCATGGAGACCTTCATTGCTGCTGCCACTCGGATTGCAGATGGAATCGACCAGGACGAGTTTGTCGCGCCTTCCAGTCCTCCATCGAAGGAGTAAAAAACTTCTATGCTTGATGCCTTAAATTTGCCTCGGAATGCTGAGTGGTTTTTGTAACCGGTAAACTTTAACAGGCTCGGTGCCTGAGCACTTCTAGATCCATAGGATGCTATCTGAACTTGGGTTTGCCGTTGAACATGTTTGCATTTGTCTTCGGACAAACATTGTTCTTCGCTCGGAATATATGCTAGTGTTTGTGATGCACTCTTGCAGGTAGGAATGAAGCACAGATTGTAGTCGACTTGCGTCCTTGCGGATCGGGATGGAGCACACATTGTATTTGTGGTGGAGCTCTGAAGGAGAAGGTAGCAGTCGACTTGCACCTCGTCATCCTTGCAGAGCGGAACGAATCTCATACTTAGGCTAGTACTGGACTGCAGCTAAGCCCCCGAGCGGGAGGATTGCTCTCCACTCGGTAGGATTTTTAAACACTTAGGCGAGTACTGGACTGCAGCTACGCCCCCGAGTGGGAGGTTTGCTCTCCACTCGGTAGGATTTTCAAAAACTTAGGCGAGCACTGGGCTGCAGCTAAGCCCCCGAGTGGGAGGTTTGCTCTCCACTCGGTAGGATTTTCAAAAACTTAGGTGAGCACTGGGCTGCAGTTAAGCCCACAAGGGGGAGGTTTGCTCTCCACTCGGTAGGATTTTCAAAAACTTAGGTGAGCACCGGGCTGCAGCTAAGCCCCCGAGTGGGAGGATTGCTCTCCACTCGGTAGGATTTTTAAACACTTAGCCGAGTACTGGACTGCAGCTAAGCCCCCGAGTGGGAGGTTTGCTCTCCACTCGGTAGGACTTTCAAAAACTTAGGCGAGCACTGGGCTGCAGCTAAGCCCCCGAGTGGGAGGTTTGCTCTCCACTCGGTAGGATTTTCAAAAACTTAGGCGAGCACTGGGCTGCAGCTAAGCCCCCGAGTGGGAGGTTTGCTCTCCACTCGGTGGGATTTTCAAAAACTTAGGCGAGCACTAGGCTGCAGCTAAGCCCCAGTGGGAGGTTTGCTCTCCATTGGTAGGATTTTTGTGGCGTGCCTCCGAAGGAGAAGGTAACATCGACCTGCACCTCGTCCTCCTTGGGCGCACATTGTATTTGTGGCGTAGCTCGGAAGGAGAAGGTAGCAGTCGACCTGCACCTCGTCCTCCTTGCGGAGCGCACATTGTGTTTGTGGCGTAGCTCGGAAGGAGAAGGTAGCAGTCGACCTGCACCTCGTCCTCCTTGCGGAACACACATTGTATTTGTGGCGTAGCTCGGAAGCAGAAGGTAGCAGTCGACCTGCACCTTGTCCTCCTTGCGGAACGCACATTGTATTAAGTACTTAGGCGAGCACTGGGCTGCAGCTAAGCCCCCGAGTGGGAGGCTGGCTCACCACTCGGCAGGATTTTGTTAAACTTAGGCGAGTACTTGGACTGCAGCTAAGCCTCCGAGTGGGAGGCTGGCTCACCACTCGGTATGATTTTTTTGAACTTAGGCGAGTACTTGGACTGCAGCTAAGCCCCCGAGTGGGAGGCTGGCTCACCACTCGGTAGGATTTGAAAGTACTTAGGCGAAACGGATTCACAGCTAAGCCCCCGAGTGGGAGGCTGGCTCACCACTCGGTAGGATTTGAAAGTACTTAGGCAAAACGGATTCGCAGCTAAGCCCCCGAGTGGGAGGCCGGCTCACCACTCGGCAAGGATTTTTTACAAACATAGGCAAAACGGATTCGCAGCTAAGCCACCCACTGGGGGACTTCTCATGTAAACAAAAGTAACAACAATCACTGGGAAAATTATAACACTCTTGTCTTTGATAAATAAACTACAGAAGTACTTTTATTACATCTCATCCGAGTGAATACTTAAGTATAAAAGGGGCGGAGCAGCTCCGCGTTCCAAGCTTGGGGTCGTCAATCTGGTGACCGACATTGTAAAGGCGGTACGCCCCGTTGTGGAGAACTTTGGTGACGATGAAAGGACCTTCCCAAGTAGGAGCAAGCTTGTGTGTCTTCTGCTGATCCACTCGGAGACCCAAATCTCCTTATTGGAAGGCTCGACTCTGCACGTTTCTGGCATGGAAGCGATGTAAGTCCTGCTGATAAATGGTCGATCGGATCATGGCCATCTCCCTTTCTTCTTCTAGAAGGTCGACTGCGTCCTGTCGGGCTTGCTCTGCTTCATCTTCAGTGTAGAGTTTGACTCGGGGTGCGTTGTGAAGCAGGTCACTCGGCAAGACTGCTTCAGCTCCGTAGACCAAGAAGAACGGAGTTCTCCTAGTCGACTGATTAGGTGTGGTCCTTAATCCCCAAAGTACTGATGGAAGTTCGTCGACCCATGCACCTGCTGTGTGCTTGAGATCGCGCATCAGTCTGGGTTTCAGCCCTTTGAGAATTAGACCGTTTGCTCGTTCGGCTTGTCCATTCGACTGGGGGTGAGCGACTGAAGCATAGTCGACTCGTGTGCCTTGAGATGTGCAAAAGGCTCTGAATTCTTTAGAATCGAAGTTTGACCCATTGTCAGTGATGATGCTCTCCATACCTGAATACCAACTCTCTGATGAAGCTGATAGCAGTGGCAGCATCCAGATTCTTTATAGGCTTAGCTTCAATCCATTTGGTAAACTTGTCGACTGCTACTAGCAAGTGAGTTAGGCCGCTCCTGCCAGTTCTCAGTGGTCCAACCATATCTAACCCCCAAACAGCGAAGGGCCAGACGAGTGGAATGGTTTTCAAGGCTGAGGCGGGTTTGTGCGATAGATTGGAGTAAAACTGACATCCTTCACACTTGTCGACTATCTCCTTTGCCATTTCATTTGCTCTCGGGCAGTAAAATCCCCTTCGGTATGCTTTAGCCACAATGGTCGAGAGGGCGCATGATGGCCAGGTCCCAGTGGATATCGTCAAGGATTATCCGACCTTCTTCTGGCGTTATACATTTCTGACCGACTCCAGTCGTGCTTTCTCTGTACAACTGTCCCTTTATCATGGTAAAGGCTTTGGATCGGCGGACGATCTGTCGAGCCTCTTCTTCATTCTCTGGGAGCTCTTTCCCTAAGATATACGCGATGTACGGCTCTGTCCAGTCGGGCGTGATGACCAACGCTTCCATGATCATGTCGACCACCGCTGGAACTTCAACTTCGGTCGGATCTGTGACACTTTTTGGTTGCGGAGCTTCTTCGGTAAAAGGATCTTCCTGAACTGATGGAGTATGGATATGTTCCAAAAACACATTACTGGGAATGGCTTCTCTCTTGGAACCTATCTTCACCAAATCATCAGCCGCTTGTTTTTTCAATCGGGGTATATGATGGAGCTCTAACCCCTCAAATTTCTTCTCAAACTTTCTCACTGCATTGCAGTAACCAGTCATAGCTGGGCTTCTGACGTCCCACTCCTTCATCACCTGATTGACCACCAAATCTGAGTGACCATAAACCATATGGCGACGGACGCCGAGTGAAATGGCCATACGCAACCCATATAGAAGTGCTTCCTATTCTGCTTCATTGTTGGAGGAATCAAAATGGATCTGGAGCACATATCTGAGCTTATCTCCTCGGGGGGAAACCAATACCACCCCAGCACCTGAACCATTCAACATCTTAGAACCATCAAAGAACATGGTCCAGTGCTCCGAGTGAACTTGAGTCGGTAACTGTTGTTCAATCCACTCGGCGATGAAATCTGCTACAGCTTGGGACTTGATGGCTTTCTTTGCCTCAAACATGATATCAAGGGGAAGGAGTTCAATCGCCCATTTTGCCACTCGACCAATTGCATCTCTGTTGTGCAGAATCTCTGATAATGGTTCGTCGCTGACGACTGTAATGGAATGATCAGAGAAATAATGAGCAACCTTCTTCGTGGTCATGTAAATCCCATATACAAGCTTCTGATAATGAGGGTATATTTGCTTCGATGGGGTCAACACTTCCGAAAGATAATATACTGGGCGCTGAACTTTGAAAGCTTTCCCTTCTTCTTCCCGCTCGACCGTAAGTACTGTACTGACGACTTGTCCTGTGGCTGCAATGTAAAGCAACAAAGGCTCTTTGCTGATTGGAGCAGCAAGCACCGGCTGGGTGGAGAGCACAACTTTTAGCTCTGCAAAGCTGCATCAACCACAGAGTCCACTCGAACTTGTCGACTTCTTCATCGATCGGTAAAGAGGCAATGCCTTTTCACGAGGCGAGAGATGAATCGACTTAACGCGCCAAGCATCCGATAAGCTTCGGACATTGTGCACACGCAGGCGTTTCATTGGAGTATAGTGCCAACTTTTTACGGGTTGGCGTCGATTCCTCGTTAGGAAGCGAAAACCGAGTAGCTTTCCGCCAGAACTCTCGAATGTGCACTTTGATGGATTAAGCGATATCATACCTCCGAGATTGGCAAATGTTTCAGCGAGGTCAGTCAACAGGTCGGAACCTTTCCGTGATTTGACCCCAATATCATCCATGTATGCTTCCATGTTCCGACTGATTGAGTGAGTAAACACTTCTGAATCATCCTCATGAACGTGGTTCCGGCATTCTTGAGGCTGAATGGCATGGTGACATAGCAGAAGCACCCGAATGGAGTGATGAAAGCTGTTTTGATTTTGTCGGGTCCATACAGACGGATCTGATGGAAACCGGCATAAGCGTCTAAAAAAGACAGGGGCTCACATCCCGTAGTCGAGTCGACTATTTGGTCGATGCGGGGGAGAGGAAAATGATCTTTCGGGCAGGCCCGATTGATATGTTTGAAATCAATGCACATGCGAAGTGACTTGTCCTTCTTGGGGACCATGACGACATTGGCAAGCCACTCGGAGTGGTAAATTTCTCGGATAAACTCTGCTGCTAGGAGCCGAGCCACCTCCTCGCCAATGGCCTTTCTCTTTTGGACGGCGGACCGTCGAAGATGTTCTTTGACAGGTTTCACTTTTGAGTCGACTTCAGAGGCGATGCTCAGCCAACCTCTTTGGGAACACCGGCATGTCGTGAGCTTCCATGCAAAGATGTCCCAGTTCTCACGGAGGAACTGGATGAGCGCTCCTTCCTATTTAGAGTCGAGTGTTGTGGAGATATGAGTCGGAGCAGCACTGGGGTCGGTTGGGTGAATGTGAACGGGCTTCATCTCACCAGTCGACTGGAACGCTGACTCTATGGCGGGCTTCTTGGCCTACAATAAATCACTCGGATCTGCATTTTTCTGGTATTCCTGCAGCTCCACCACTGTTATCTGAGCATCGACGATGTTTGAGCCCTTCTGAAAGCACTCTTCTGCCTTTTTCCGATTGCCAGTGATGGTGATCACACCCTTGGGACCAGGCATCTTCAATTTGAGGTACACATAAAATGGTCGAGCCATGAATCGTGCATAAGATGGCCTGCCTAAAATAGCATGATAAGCACTCTGGAAATCCACAACTTCAAATGTTAACTTTTCTTTGCGGAAATGCTTTGAATCGCCGAAAACCACATCAAGAGCAATTTGGATGAGTGACTCAGCCTTCTTCCCAGGAATGACTCCATGGAAACTCATGTTCTTTGGTCTTGAGTGCGGACATCGGAATGCCCATTCCTTGCGTCTCCGCATACAATATATTCAGGCCGCTGCCACCATCCATCAGAACCTTAGTCAGTCGAGTGCCTTCGACGACTGGGTCGACCACCAAAGCTTGCCTCCCAGGGGTGGCTATGTGTGTCGGATGATCAAACTGGTCAAATGTGATGGCGGTCTGAGATCATATCAGATAACTGGGTGTCGCCGGAGCAACCATATTCACCTCACGGTTGATGACTTTCAATAGACTTTTGCTCTCAACATCAGCAAAAATCATCAGGGTGGAATTGACATGGGGGTATCCTCCATCACTGTCCTCTTTGTCCTCAACCTTGTCCGACTCCTTTTCCTTATCCTTGGGTTGTTTCCCTGAAATTGCTAGATCAAGAGTCGGCACTGGCGAGTGGTATGTTTCGGGTAAATGAAGTTACCCTCCTCGTCTTTCTTCGTGTGGATGTGGCATGGCAGATCCATCACGTCGTTTCCTTCCGTGTCCTTCACCTTCTTGGGGTTCCAAGATCCTTTAGGCTTCCCTTTAAACTTGCCCTGAGTCACGGCCAAGGCTTCTCCAGGAGCAGCTGGCTCGGCTTTCCGCTTCTTCTTCCGACTGGAGTTCCCTCCTCCGGTTTCATGAGTAGTCGGCTTGTACTTGCCACTCCGGAGCCGATCCTCTTCTTCACCATTGGCATATTTGGTGGCAATCTCCATCATTCGACTCAGAGTCATGTCTCCGGTCCGACCGAATTTCAAACTTAACTCCCTGTTCTTAACGCCTTCCTTGAAGGCGTAGACTTCTTGGTGATCAGATACATTCTCCACCGTGTGATGCAATGTGATCCACCTCTGGATGTAATCCCTCAGGGTCTCATTCGACTTTTGAACGCAAACCTGCAACTCTGTCAACCCTGCTGGTCGCTTTCAAGTTCCTTCAAATGTTCTGACAAACACTCGGGCAAGATCTTCCCAAGTGTAAATGCTGCTTGGTGCCAACTGATTCAGCCATGCCCTGGACGAGCCCTCCAACATGAGAGGTAAGTGTTTCATGGCCACCTCATCATTGCCGCCGCCAATCTGAACAGCCACTCGGTAGTCTTCAAGCCAAGTATCGGGCTTGGACTCACCAGTGAACTTACTAACTCTAGTCGCCAGCCTGAAGTTGGGAGGAATTACCGCGGCCCTGATGGCTCTGCTAAAACACTCTGGCCCTGAGACGTGAACTCTGCTGCTAGTGGGCACATCTCTGTCATGGCCTTCTCGATGGGCTCTGTTCCGGTCGACCAAACCTTGCACGATAATGGGTCTCGCGTCAAAGCCTGGTTCTCTGGGGTCGACTGGAACCCTTCGCCCAACACTATGCTGACGTATGTCATCTTGCTGTCGAGGAGCGTACGACCCACCCTTGGGAGGGAGTGGGAACTCGACGTCGATCATCGCGATCAAATCTGTCATCATACTGATCACACCGACCTCCACGTCCCTCACGCCTCGGGGGCGATCTCGGGCTATGGGCCGACTGGACTGTATTTGCAGCGACAGATCTGCTGTGAATCCGGTATCGCGACTGCGATACAGCTGAATTCTGATCTCCTGCTGCCCGGAGCAAATCTCTGATCTTCATCAAGCCTCTGCCAGCCTCTGACTGGGAGGGCTGAATTGACTCTGCTATACGGGCCGCAGCCGCTAGATTCTGAATCGGAGTTCGATATACCTGAGTCGATGGTGGAAAGAGTTGACGTCGACTAGAGTGCGGAACTTCGTTGCAGCGCGTGCTTTCGTCGAGTGCTCGCTGGAGGTTCTCGGTCGAGTGCGCTCAGCCAAGTTAATAAACGCGTCCTCAAGGCACGAGCCTCGGGGTTTCTCCAACGATTGGAGTATGCGGTGCATCCATGTTCGCGGCGAAGATCTTCTCTTTGCAAGGAAGTGAGTGGCAGGTTGATACTCCTCGTGGACCTGCGCTGGGTCGCCTCCGCCGTCTCCCTCGTCGGTGCGAGGGAAGCCGGGAGGGCTGCGCGGTCCATTGACCATCAGGACTTCGCCGCTGGATCACTCGCTGTCGCTTTTCGGATCAGATCTCTCTGAGCGGTCGAACAGGCCGTAGAGAGATTCGTCGGGCTCGATCGCCGCGACTTGGGGGGTGGCCAACTGGCGGGCCACTACGTTCCTCACCCACCGCTGAAGTCTCGACCGACCGGAACGCTTGCGCTGGCGGGAGACGGGGAGGGAGGACGACACAAGAGTCGACCGATACGGGGCCGACGGTTGCCGCAGGAGGACGCCGCGGACACACGCATGAAAGTGCGTTGCCCCGCGGACTCGGAGCGCGTCGTTGTCGAGCGGAGCCTCCTGAAGCCAAGCGGAGTCGTCGGCGATGAACGTGAGCGCGCCGAGACGGATCTCGCAGCCCTCAACCAAAACTCCGCCAAAAACCATGATGAAGGTAGTCGGAACGATTGCAACTTCTCCAATAAGTCGCTAAGACACCGGCCCCAAGGTGGGCGCCAACTGTCGTGGTTCTAAGCCTGACAGTAGAATAGGGGGGTAGGTATGGAGAGGCAAGATCCTAGCTATAGAGTAGTTGTATACGCAAGGGATTTACGAGTTCGGGCCCTTCTCGGAGGAAGTAACAGCCCTACGTCTCGGAGCCTGGAGGCGGTCGACTGGATTATATGCGTATGAGTTACAGGGGTGTGAACCCTTTACCTTTGAGGAGGGTGGCTTATATAGAGTCCGCTGGACCCTCCGCCCTCGATTATCAGAGGTTTAAAGTACATTAAGGCCTGGCGTTACTGGTAACGCCCTACATAAAGTGCTATCATGACCATAAAGACTACTTAATAACAGACCGTTTGGGTGCAGAGTGACCCTAGATCTCCTGGTGGTCGAGTGAGTGGCTTCATGGTCGAGTGTCTTCGTGTCCGTCGAGTGGGATCCTTCCAGGTCGACTGAAAGGTAGTTTCTTCTAGAGATGTCCTAGGGGAGGGTACTTTGGACAGGTCCATGACCCTACCCTAGGTACATGGCGTCATCAACATCCGCATCCTCCTCTCCTCCAACTTCAGGTACGCGACGATCTTGGGGAACGTCGGGTTGGTGATGAGGGGGATGTTGGAGGCGGCATTCCCGAAATCGTCGTTCAGGCCGGCGATGAGGGTGCTGAGGAGGAGCTCGTCGGAGACCTTCTCACCAAGGTCACGGAGCTCGTCAACAAGCTTCTTGAGGCGCATGCAGTAATCGTCAACAGACGAGTCGAGCTGCTGGCACCCAAAAAACTCGTTGTGCATGAAAACCTTGCGTTGGAGCGTGTTGTCAGTGAAGAGGCCGTTGAGCTTGGTCCAAACGGCATGAGCATCATCGTCGGCGGAGACCACCATGTGGAAGAGGTCCTCGAGATGGTGGTGTAGAACCAACGAATGAGAGTGGCGTCGATGGACATCCACTCCTCATCGTCCTCCATGAACCGGGAATCCATGGAGCCATCGATGTGATCTCGGATGTTGTACACCCGGAACACAAGGGAGAATTACGTCTTCCATGCATAATAGGTGGAGGTGAGATGGCCGAGGACGACGGGAACCCGAGCGAGGATGTTGAGATCGCGGATGACGACGGGGTCGGGACCTTCGAACATGTTGGTGCGGCGGCTGCGCGTGGTGCCGGAGGAGCCGGGGGAGGCCATGAGGAGATGGGGGTGGCGGCGTCACGCGGGAGAGCGGCGCGACGGTGGGATGATGGCGCGGCCGTAGGGCGGCGCGACGGTGTGGCGGCGTGGGCGGCGGCGACTGCGGGGCGGCGGATCGCGGCGGCGACGGCGGGTGGTGGCGGCAGCGGTGGTGTTTAGTGGCGGCGGCGGGGGCGATGTGATCGCGGCGGCGGTGGCGGCATAAGGGTTAGGGTTAGGATCTTAGGTATGATACCATGATGGAAACGAGAGTTTGGCAATACTTCACGATGTATTGATCGTTGCATAGCGCACGTATATTTAGAGTACAAGGTGGGCCACAACTTCAACTATACAATGACTAGGAGGTGGTCCGGGCTATACAATATACATGCACAAGCCATGTATTCAACACTCACGAAGGTTAGCTAGGAGAAGGGTGACCAGCGAACTTTTCTTTATGGCATGTTTACGTGGTGGGAGATAGCAAATCCTGCCGCAATTTTTTTTTCTTCTTCATAGAAATTGGCATGTGTTTATGAAGAAATTGTCATCCTCCCACAACGTAAATTGTCATCCTCCCACAACGTAAATTGCCATCCCCTCCTTTCTTGTTGCTGCTGCGGTCATTCCGGCGTCCTTTCTTGTTACTCTCTCCAGCTCAGGCAACGTATGCCTTCTTCTCCCAGGAAACCAGGGAAAAGGCAAGTGCGCCACGCAGGAGCCGTTATAAGTTATAACCGCCTGAAAAGCGGTGGCCGAAAAAGTTTCTTTTTCTTGAAAGCAACGGTGGCGGAAAAGTGAAGGAACGCACCTACACTCGATCGCCCGCTCGCTCCCAGAATATTCCCAAGAACAATCCTGGCAATTAGTAATCAAAAAATCCGGGCTCCATTAGCTGGTGCGCCTCCCAAAATTAACCCACCCGCGCGAGTGGAAAGGGGGGGAAAAGCCAGATCTCGCGGCAATGCGGACGGCATCACGGCGCATTACGACGCTGCCGTGCCTAATAATCATACTCCATTAGCAATAGTTTCCGTTCGCCATTCCGATTCATGGCCTTACCGAGGTCGCCCGCCGCTATAAATACGACGGCCGTGTCGCTCGATCCGACCACTCCAACGCACCATCGTATTGCTCTCTCTGTTCTGGTTTTGTTAGATATCTCTGGGGTGCAACAATGGCCGCGAGGAATGGCGCCGGCGTGGTGGTTGTCTTCGACTTCGACAAGACCATCATCGACTGCGACAGCGACAACTGGGTCGTCGACGCCCTCGGCGCCACCCAGCGGTTTGACGAGCTCCTGCTCCACCTCCCATGGAACTCCGCCATCGTAAGCCTCTCTTTGTTCGCATCGTACCGTACGTACGTGATGCCTTTTTGTGTCGCAAATGCACCTGGTAATCGTTTCAATGATGATTGCTCTGATCTTAGATATCACTTTACGACCTTTGGCAAACCAATGCTCAGCAGCTGCAGTGCGCGTTTCACTCTGAATATTTAAAATTTCGTGGAGTGCGTGCGCACGTAACGCAGAAAGGCCGCGGTTTCTTATGGAATTGTTGCCTTCTTTTTTGAAAGGACGCCATGATGGGCGAGTTGCACTCGCAAGGCAGAACGATCGACGAGATCGCGGGCAGCATCCGGACGGCGCCTCTGTCCAATCACGTCGTGGCGGCCATCAAGGCCGCACGGGCTCTCGGCTGCGAGCTGCGGATCCTCAGCGACGCCAACGCGTTTTTCATCGACACCGTCCTTGCGCACCACGGCCTGGCCGGCTACTTCTCGGAGATCCGCACCAACCCGGCCAGCGTCGACGCCGGCGGCCGCCTCAGGATCACCCCGCACCACGACTTCCGTCATGGCTCCTGCAGCAGCCACGGCTGCGCCCTCGCCACCTGCCCTCCCAACATGTGCAAGGTCACTTTCAGTTAACGCGTTGCTAGATTTCTTCACTATATCTTTTTTTGCCTCAACATTTTGGTGCGCAAAATTCAGGGCAAGGTGATGGAGGGGATGCTGCAAGAACTGTCGGCGGCGGCGGCGGCGGGGATGAGGAGGCCGAGTAGAGTGGTGTACCTCGGCGACGGTAGGGGCGACTACTGCCCGACCCTAAAGCTGGCCGAGCGGGACTACATGATGCCCAGGAAGGGCTACCCCGTGTGGGACCTCATCGCCGGCGACCGGCGGGCCGTCCGCGCAGGCGTGCGCGGGTGGGCCGACTTCAAGGACCTGGAGACAGTGCTGCTTGACATCATACACGAATGCGCCGCGGCCGCCATGATGGAACAAGACGGCGGCGATCAGGTGGTGGTGGGCATGGTGGTGCCAGAGTGCCGTGCCCTTTCTGCTCCCAAGATGGCGATGGCAGTTCTCCCCAAAGCAATTCATGCGCCCAACTGACACGCATCTTTGCCAAACAATATGGACGTTTGGTGACTCGATGGAAGCATGGGAGATATAATGGCTTTCCCAACGTAAAGTAGAAAAACTATACTGCTTCTGGTTCCTTACGTCTACAGCAGTAGCTTAAGTGTGGGACATGATTAGCTCGATCATACTTCTCTTGGAACTTGAAGCCAATGGAAGGAACCAGGAGCAGTACTAAAATGTTCATGACCCAAATTATCAAGTGGTAATAACATTTTTTTAATATTGAATAAATTTTGGCTACATGAACATTTTAATAAAAATGCAAGAACACCTTTGAAAATCAGACAAATCACTTTCTGACCTGTTTGAGGTAGGTACAAGAAGTTCTTTCCCTTTGATATTTCTAATTCATTTAATATAGGGTAAACGAAGATATCAATTTTTTAGTCGTTTAAGGTAGGAAACTATCAACTAAGGTTCTAAAGGAAGGAACTACCTATTTCGACCGAGGAGCACATGCCATTCTACAGGCTGGTTCGGAAATTGTGGAAGCTTGGTTTGAACAACCTACTGAGTATTGGAAACAAGCTATAGCACTTACTCCGGGAAATTATATTGAAGCACAAAACTGGTTCAAGATTACGACGAGCTTTGATTTGAATAAGTCAAGGGTTTCTTTTTTCATTTTTTTTTCTATTTATATATTTTATTTCCTTTTTAGTTTAATATAATATAAACATACATTCCTCTTGATTTTACTATTGTTTTCTATATCTTGAGTTCTGTAAGGAATGATTGCATCTCTTGCAGCGGTACCCATGGTTACTACTCTTTCTTTCTTGTCCCGCAAAATAGAGAGTGCGCCGAAGCTTCTATTTATAGGCGAGCCATCAAATAATTTTCATTATTGGAAATAGGGTGAAGTGGTAAGAACACTTTTAAAATAGTGAAGTATTTTTTAATACTTGAACATTTTTATTAAATTCAAGGACACCTATGAAAATTAGAAAAATCACTGTGTAATAATGCATGAATAATTTTGAAAATTGTGTGAACATTTAAATTACGGTCGTCTCCTTGTCCTTATTGCCGATCATGAAATCGGCGATGTAGTTACTCGCTTATTCACGGTGCTTTGGGCAGACTACCAAGAAGCCCTCGTGCATGAAGTACGGGTCAGCGACACAGATATAAGTTATCTGCTCAGTCCTGATTATGTAATTCATGTACAAGGCAAAAAGGCGGACAAATGTAAAATCCAGCTTTTTGAAGTGAAACATGTCGAAGATTTAATTGAATCGAAGGAAGAACTTCTCCGCGGGGAATGTGTCGGCGTACAATCTTTGCTGCAGCATGTTAACCACGTAGAGCGCGTATCTTGGATTTTTCAAGGCGATCAGGTTTTTCTCTCTCCGCAGCACATGGTCATGAATCCCCTTAGATCGCCGTATATGGCCTCTACCGCTGCCTTAGGTAGGATCGGATCACCGGGGATATGCCATTTTGCCGCACCAGGGATAGGTATATGGTCTTGAACCTGAGGCTACGAAGGCAGCTGGATCATAAAAGAAGCTTTGTTGCCTTTCCTCGATCTCTTCCTATACTTCTTTGCTACTGGAAGTGAGCCTATAATACGTTCATCCTCCGGCAATTCAGGCACCAACTCATCACGCTCAAACCCTGAGTACTCATATTGTTGAGCCATCAATCCTCCATCGTCATAGGCGTTGGTATTGAGATATTGTTGTTGAGTATAAGGATTATTAGGAAGTATAGGCACTAGTAGAAAACCACCCATAAGTCCCGGTTCGTAAGGGCCTTTAGTCCCGGTTCGGGAACCGGGACTAACGGGTCGTTACTAATACCTCAACCCATTAGTCCCGGTTCAAACACGAACCGGGACCAATGTGCCTCCACGTGGCCATGTGCGTCGAGCCCAGTCAGGGGGCCTTTGGTCCCGGTTGGTGGCTCCAACCGGGACCAAAAGGCATCCACGTGTCTGCATTCCAGTGGCTGGGTTTTTTTTTGAAAGGAGGGGGGTTGGGGGTTTTGGGGGGTTAATTTAGGTGTTTCGTATATTGTGCTAGCTAATTAATAGAGAGAAGTGTCCTCTCTTATGTCCGTGCTTGGTCGACGCTTCGTAGTATATATACATAAGTGATCGAGAGAACCATTCAGATCTGAAGTTAAGTCATGCATACCGAGAGAAATAATCGATCGACCTCTCCTTCTCCGAGAGATTGGTCGAACAACATGTTTTACTGGCTACATACATGTACAATCTATATAAAATCTCTTAATTACAAACCACTAGCATTTGAATTGAAGTTCCACATGGTATTCTCGGCTTTCTTGATGGCGTGTTCAAGAAAGAATCCGCCAATTCCTCTTGAATTGCTTTCATGCGATCTGCTGATAGGAGTTCATCCCGCATCTGCCACGTCTAATTAATTTGAAGAAGGGGGTTAATTAATACATATATATGAATGAAACTCAACAGAAATGATGGTGTAATAAAATGAAATTGTGAATATTGCTTACGCACTTCATATTGTCTTCTAGAGTTGCCTCGCTTGTTTTTCAAAGTCGCGTTGTGGATGAACTCGCACACGTAGTATCCACAGAAATCATTCCCTTCCTCCTGCCACAAGCACTTTATGAGAAATAGAGGTCAATCAAACTGATAATGAAGCATTATATAAATGGCATTGATGAAAGTATAGCTATAGAATCAACGGGAGATGCGCACAACTAGCTAGCCAGTAGTACTTATTTTCGGGTATGTGTATCGCAGCTCCTTCGGCAGTCCCGGAGCTTGTGCGGTGAACTGTTTTCAAACCCTGCAAGACAAAGAAAATAATTATTATTACTTGAGATATCAGGAAATGAACAAAAAGTGGCCGATATTTTGCGATAATGATCGATTGAACTTACTTGCTGAGCATTTCAGTCATGTCCGCATAGGTGCTGGGATCTTTCCGTCTGGAGTCTAAGACGGTTACTAGTCCACGCTCAAGCTTAATCTCCAGAAGAATATAGTGGTACCTGCACGCATGCATAACTCATCAATTACATTAACCTCGCTCGAGTAATAAGGAAAACCGAATATGCACACGACAGTAACACTCACGAGCCGTTGTAAGGAAAGAGTATGGTATCTTTGTTTTGATTTTTGATCAATGATTGTAGCAAGTTGTCCTCGGCCTCTTGACGCTTTTTAACCAGAAATACATCTATGATATTTGTGTTAATGAACCCAATATCATAGATTTCATTTTTTGCACTCGGCGATCTTCAATCTGCATAATATATTGAGGATAATTAATTATAAATACATGCAATGAAAGAGCCGAGCTATATATACAGACTAATGACAGAAATAGTACTTACGAGCAATAGCAAAAGACCATTAATTTATCGAGGGCCTTTTGATTGAAGAACTCGAAGAACTCCTCAAATGGAATAGACAACAGATCATTTGAAGCAGTCGTGCTCCTCTTTAATTTTCAGATCTGTGTTCGTCCCCTCGGACTCTCTGCAGGTTTTCATGTACCAACTATGGAATCTTCGTATCATTGTTGTCGAGACTTTTCATCTTTGACGAGAGGCTTCCGTACTCGTATCTGAATAAGTCCACCTCCATGAAATTAGGAAGTGCATCGTCGGGGGGTAATCTTCAAGATTGCCATAACCGCCACCGTCCCGGAGGATTAGACACATTGAGCGGGGGCACGATTCATCGTGCTTGTTCGCCGAGCTGGGCAATTTTTTCCCCTTTGCTCGTTGTTCTTTTGACCTTTATCACGACAGTAGTTCCCGACCGCTTGGCTTGGAGATATGTCATTCGATGTCGCTCATAGTTGGTTCTCGGTGGAGACTTTGGTGGTTTCCTCAGGGCATCGAGAGTGCGTTTTGCTTTCACCGGATCTACCTTCTCCTCCGGAGGTGGATGTATCTTTGCTTTCACCCCTTCAAAGAACTCCTTCACATGGGTCCGCACGATCCTATCGTTTTCCTCCTAGGTCCTCTCGTAAGGTAACTTCTCTAGAGGCTTTAGAGGTGGACCGTATCTGTATTGCCTCTCTCTTCTTGTGCTGCTAGACGCCGGAGCAGACGGAGCGGCTGCGGCGTCTGTCTTCTTTCATGCTTGCTTACGAGGCGGAGGAGAAGGACTACGACGCGTCGGAGCAGCCGGGGCGGCGGCGAGTCTCTTCCGCCCTTGCTGGCGAGGCGGAGAAGGAGGAGGCGGAGTGCCGCCACGCGCCGGAGAAGGAGGCGGAGTGCCACCACGCGTGCCCTGATCTTCACTCGCCGGAGGAGGAGGCGGTGGAGGAGGCGGAGTGCCGCCACGCGTGCCCTGATCGTCACTTGCTGGAGGAGGAGGCGGTGGAGGAGGCGGAGTGCCCTGACTCGCCGGAGGAGGAGGAGGAGGAGGCAGAGGCGTCCAGTTCAGAAGGTCGATGAGCTCCTTCCGCCATAGGCATGGAGTCTTCAGAGCAGAACCCAGCCTAGTCTCCCTTCACGGTAGGGTGCTCAGCCGAGGTCCTCAAATCCTCCGTTATTTCATCCACCATCACCTTAGCAAATCATACGGAATCGGTGGCGGTGATAAGTTGTGCGGGTCAACTAGGATAAACTTGGCCAACAGCCGCCTTGACCTTCAAATTCATGCATCGCGCCATAATGTGGCAATTTTGAGACTCCGTGATACCATCCACGGGATAGCTGGCAGGAGCCGTCAAGACATGCTCCGGTTGAAGCAGCTCGGTGGAAGCAACGCTGCTTCTCCGCTGAGATGGCGGGGTAGCTTCGGGCGAAGCTTCGACATGTCGTTTGTTGCGATCTGCTGCTTCTCGTTCCTCTTCTCGATACTCTAGCCCCATTACCCTTCCAAGCAGCGCTTTGCATTTGGTCTGCTCGATTTCTTCCTCCTCTCGTGGGTTTTGTAACCCCTGCGTCCGGAAAACCAACCTTCCACGGAAGGGAGCTGGCGTGCCTCGTGTCCGTCCGGGGTGCTCGGGATTCCCAAGGGCCATTGTGAGCTCGTCCTTCTCCTGTTTGGAAGGAGCGTCCCTCGCTGCGCTGCATCGATATAGTGTCGAAGGTTCTTGGTGGTGTTTGCAGTTGCTCGTCCGTCCGCGACACGCCACATTACGAGGTCCAAGGTTCCGCCAGCCCGAAGAACCAAGTCCGCAGCGGTCAGCCAGCGCATTGTCTCGGTTCGATCCCTTTTCAAGCAGATCATGCTCAGCCTTGGACCACTTAGGCGGGCTTTGAGGTAGCCACGACCCGTGCGATGGTGAAGCTTCTTCTTCGCATCATTTTTCTTGTTTGTCTCCGACATCTTCTTACTCTTTTCCGATGTCTTGTGGGCCACAAATGCGGGCGATGATCTTTGATCTTCTCATATTTGCCGATGAATTCTGGTGTCTCTTTTTCTTGACAAACTGGTTCAACTCTTTCCTCCACCTCCTCATTAGGCCAGCCATCTTCTTAAGAGCACAAGACTTGATTAATTGCTCTTTAAGCGGCTTCTCCGGATCCTCCTCTGGCGGTAGGGTGAAATTTGCCTTCACTCATTCCAAAGATCTTCTTTACGCATATCATTGACATAAGACACCTCAGCGTCTTCATCCTTAGCGGGCTTATACCATTCTTTGGATCTTGATCGGGATCTGTCCCTAACAAGAACCCCGCTGACCGAGCAGAAAATGCCTTCTTTGTCCGGATGGGTTCAATCGGTTCGCCGTCGGGCGCGATTTCTATGATCTCAAACTTTTCATCCGAGCTCAACTTTTCTTGGGCCTCGTCTCCTTACGAAGTTGTGCTCGATCCGGAGGGCTAGAAATTATAAGGAAGAAAGACGACGAGTACTTAATATGTGTACATATACCAAAACAATGGATGCATCAATTAACTTGTCAAGACGGGCTTAACTAATATATATATACCTGGCGGACTCGGTTCGGTGACCGGAGCGATCAGCATGGTCTCCTTCGTCTTGTACCTCCATTGTGTCACGGAGCCATCATGAACATAGTCCTCCTCTTGTACCGGCATTAATGGGTGAAGCCATCATAATCATAGCCCTGTTCTTCATCCATCGACCAGCGGCGTCGATGAGAAATGACGCAACATCATCACTTCCATTTGCGATTATTTCCCCAACATCGCTTCGCATTTCTTCGTCTCGGGAGTGCTCCATAGTTTCTGCAAATATTGACAACATGTCAATTATTATTCAAACATGGTACATAGTGGCAAACGTAGAACTAGCTAGCTAATCACAATAAGGAATCATGTTAGTGGCCTCGACGCTGCTTCTCTAGGGTTTGGGGTCGCCTCGACACAAAGCTTCAAGGGTTTGGGGTGGCCTCGGCGATAGCGCTCTTTTAACTTGATAAATTTGGGTGGCCTCGAGAGAGTTAATTTGTCGGGTAGGAGGCAGCGGGAGGAGAATGCGTGGGAGACCTGCAACATCGTTTTCTCTCTAGGGTTTGGGTGTCCTCGAGAGTTTTGGTTGAGCGAGAGGGCGGGGGGTGCTGCAGTTGTATCTAGAGGGGGTTATATCGACAACGACGCGACATACATATACATGGGAAAATAATGTTATCGGGGAGGGGGTATCGGTACCACCCCCTCGTGTTGAAGTTTCTTCTTTCTCCTTTCCTTTCTTTCTTCTTCTCCTCTTCTTTTTCTTCTTCTCCCTCGAGAAAGGAAAATAATTAAGGAAAAGGAAGAAAAGAGGAAGAAGGAAGAAGGAAGAAGAAGAAGAAGTAAAAGAAGAAAAAAAAAAGAGGAGAAGAAGAAAGGAATAGAGGAGAAGAAGAAAAAATAGAATTTCTCCTTTCTCCTCTATTCCTTTCTTCTTCTCCTCTTCTTTTTCTTCTTTTTTCCTCTTCTTATTTATTTCTCCTCTTCTTCCTCTCCTCTTTTTCTCCTTTCTTCCTCTTCTTATTTTCCTTTTTCCTCTCATTCTTTTAGTATTGCTTGTTTTAAAAAATGTTCAAATAGAAAATTTCAAAAAAAAAACAAAGGTTTTGCCTAATGCATTGTTCATATGAATATACAAACATTTGCATATTCTACAATAATTAATATCAACACAAAAATCTATGAACAGAAAAAAACCGAACTTTTCTAAAATCTATCTTTTGCATATATGAAAACATTAATACACATATGAACAATAAATACATATATCAACAAAAACATAATCTGAACAATTTTAAACATTACATACACATAGCCACATACATACACATATACATTATATATATATATATATATATATATATATATATATATATATATATATATATATATATATATAAACAAAAAACTAAACTAATAAAATGAAAAAAACAGAGCCGCATATATATATATAGCCACATATATACATACACACATATATATATATATACATTGAACAAAAATAAGACTAATAAAATGAAAGAAAAAATAGAGCCGGTGTGTGTGCTGGCTGCTCACATGTGTGGTGGCATGGCGAGCAGGGCAGGCCTTAACGGGCGCGGAGGCGGGCGGCGGCTGGCGGCGGCGACGCGAGAGCTGGCGGCGACAAGGCAGAGCTGGGCGGCGGGAAGGAGCGCGGGCTCGGGAAGGACGGCGCTGGCTCGGGGAGGACGGCGACGACGACGGCGCGCGGCGACGGCGGCGGCGGCGGCGGGGCGAAGCGCAGCGGCGGCGGGGCAGCCTGGTGGCGTCGATGTGTTGGCGTCGTCGAAAACTGGTGGCGATGAACTCGCAAAACTGCAAAGTGCTACTTATATACAAGGAGCATTGGTCGGTTGGTGGCACCAACCGGGACTAAATCTTTAGTCCCGGTTGGAGCCACCAACGGGACCAAAACCTCTTTTCGGCAGCCCAAAGGCGGGAAGCTCTGACCTTTGGTCGGTTGGTGGCACCAACCGACTAAAGTCTACTAGTCGGTTGGTGCCACTGGCGGGACCAAAAACCTATGCTGCCGCGCCGGGCCAAAATTTAATCCCACCTCGCTAGTTGAGAGGGAGCACGGTGGTTTATAAGCCCCCTTGCCGCTCCCTCTTGAACTCCTCTCTCTGCGGGCTTATGGGCCTACTTGCTCTTGTTGGGGAGCGTAGTAATTTCAAAAATTTTCCTACGCACACGCAAGATCATGGTGATGTATAGCAACGAGAGGAGAGTGTTGTCCACATACCCTTGTAGACCGAAGCGGAAGCGATCTGGCGTAGAGGAAGTAGTCGACGTTCTCCTCGCGATCCGACCGATCCGGCGCCGTTACTCCGGCGCCCCGAGTTCTTGACACACGTACAGCTCGATGGCGTCCCTCGTACTCGATCCAGCCGAGTGTCGAGGAGAGTTCCGTCAAGCCGACGGCGTGGTGGCGATCTTGATGTTTCACCGGCGCGAGGCTTCGCCTAAGCTTCATGACAGTATAACCGAGGTGGAATATGGTGGAGGGGCACCGACACGGCTGAGGAGCGATCTCACGATCAACTTGTGTGTTCCAAGGTGCCCCCTGCCCCGTATATAAAGGAGCAAGGGGGGGGAGGGGCGGCCAAGGAGGCGCATACAGGAGTCCTACTTCCTCTGGGGTAGGATTCCCCCAATCCTAGTTGGACTAGGATTCCGGAGGAAAGAGAGAGAGGGGCGGCCCTTCTCCTAGTCCTAGTAGGACTAGGGAAGGGGGGGCGCGCCCACCTAGGGCTGGCCCTTCTCCTTTCCACTAAGGCCCATCGAGGCCCATTTACCTCCGGGGTTCGGTAACCTCCGGTACTCGATAAATTCCGCCGCCGGAACCATTCGAACTCCAAACATAGGCTTCCAATATATCAATCTTTATGTCTCGACCATTCGAGACTCCTCGTCATGTCCGTGATCACATCCGGGACTCGAACTCCTTGGTACATCAAAATACATAAACTCATAATAAGCATCATCGAAACCTTAAGCGTGCGGACCCTACGGTTCGAGAACAATGTAGACATGACCTAGAACTATTCACGGTCAATAACCAACAGCGGGACCTGGATGCCCATATTGGTTCCTACATATTCTCGAAGATCTTTGTCGGTCGGACCGCATAACAACATCGTTGTTCCTTTGTCATCGGTATGTTACTTGCCCGAGATTCGATCGTCGGTATCAATACCTAGTTCAATCTCGTTACGGCAAGTCTCTTTACTCGTTCCGTAATACATCATCTCACAACTAACTCATTAGTTGTAGTGCTTGCAAGGCTTAAGTGATGTGCATTACCGAGAGGGCCAGAGATACCTCTCCGACAATCGGAGTGACAAAACCTAATCTCGAAATCGCCAACCCAACATTTGCCTTTGGAGACACTGTAGTACTCCTTTATAATCACCCGATTCGTTGTGACGTTTGGTAGCACCAAAGTGTTCCTCCGTAAGCGGAGTTGCATAATCTCATAGTACGAGGAACATGTATATGTCATGGATAAAAGCGGTAGCAACATACTAAGCGATCGTGTGCTAAGCTAAGGGAATGGGTCATGTCAATCAGATCATTCTACTAATGATGTGACCTCATTAATCAAATAACAACTCCTTTGTTCATGGTTAGGAAACATAACCATCTTTGATTAACAAGCTAGTCTAGTAGAGGCATACTAGTGACATGTTGTTTTGTCTATGCATTCACACATGTATCATGTTTCCGGTTAATACAATTCTAGCATGAATGATAAACATTTATCATGAAATAAGGAAATAAATAATAACTTTATTATTGCCTCTAGGGCATATTTCCTTGATCTCCCACTTGCACTAGAGTCAATAATCTAGATTACATAGTAATGATTCTAACACCCATGGAGTCTTGGTGCTGATCATGTTTTGCTCGTGGAAGAGGCTTAGTCAGCGGTCTGCAACATTCAGATCCGTATGTATCTTGCAAATCTCTATGTTTCGGTCGGACTAAGTCCGGATGGAATTGAAGCGTCTCTTGATGTGCTTGGTCCTCTTGTGAAATCTGGATTCCTTTGCTAAGGCAATTGCTCGATATTGTCACGAAGATTTTCATTGGACCCGATGCACTAGGTATGACACCTAGATCGGATATGAACTCTTTCATCAGACTCCTTCATTAGCTGCTTCGAAGCTGCTATGTATTCCGCTTCACATGTAGATCCCGCTTCGACGCTTTGTTTAGAACTGCACCAACCGACAGCTCCTCCGTTTAGTGTAAATCGTATCCGTCTGCGATTTAGAATCGTCCGGATCGGTGTCAAAGCTTGCATCAACGTAACCGTTTACGATGAGCTCTTTGTCACCTCCATATCGAGAAACATATCCTTAGTCCTTTTCGGTATTTCGGGATGTTCTTGACCGCTGTCCGATGATCCACTCTGGATTACTTTGGTACCTCCTGCTAGGCTTATAGCAAGGCACACATCAGGTCTGGTACACAGCATTGCATACATGATAGAGCCTATGGCTGAAGCATAGGAACATCTTTCATTTTCTCTCTATCTTCTGCGGTGGTCGGGCATTGAGTCGACTCAACTTCACACCTTGTAACACAGGCAAGAACCCTTTCTTTGCTTGATCCATTTTGAACTTCTTCAAAACTTTGTCAAGGTATGTGCTTTGTGAAAGTCAATTAAGCGTCTTGATCTATCTCTATAGATCTTAATGCCCAATATGTAAGCAGCTTCACCGAGGTCTTTCATTGAAAAACTCTTATTCAAGTATCCTTTTATGCTATCCAGAAATTCTATATCATTTCCGATCAGCAATATGTCATCCACATATAAGATCGAAATGCTCTGAGCTCCCACTCACTTTCTTGTAAATCTGAGGCTTCTCCAAAAGTGCAGTACAAACCCAAATGCTTTGATCACACTATCAAAGCGTTTATTCCAACTCGAGATGCTTGCACCAGTCCATATATGGATCGCTGGAGCTTGCACACTTTGTTAGCTCCTTTGGATCGATAAAACCTTCGGTTGCATCATATACAACTCTTCTTCGTAAATCCATTCAGAATGCAGTCTTTACATCCATTTGCCAAATTTCATAATCATAAAATGCGGCAATTGCTAACATGATTCGGACGGACTTAAGCATCGCTACGGGTGAGAAGGTCTCATCGTAGTCAATCCCTTGAACTTGTCGAAAACCTTTTGCGACAAGTCGAGCTTTATAGACAGTAACATTACCATCAGCGTCAGTCTTCTTCTTGAAGATCCACTTGTTTTCTATTGCTTGCCTACCCTCGGGCAAGTCAACCAAAGTCCACACTTTGTTCTCATACATGGATCCCATCTCAGATTTCATGGCCTCAAGCCATCTTGCGGAATCTGGGCTCACCATCGCTTCTTCATAGTTCGTAGGTTCATCATGATCTAGTAGCATGACTTCCAGAACAGGATTACCGTACCACTCAGTGCGGATCTTATTCTGGTTGATCTACGAGGTTCTGCGATAACTTGATCTGAAGTTTCATGATCAACATCATCAACTTCCTCACTACTTGGTGTAGGTGTCTCGAAACTGGTTTTCGCGACGAACTACTTTCAAGTAAGGGAGAAGGTACTATTACCTCATCAAGTTCCACTTTCCTCCCACTCACTTCTTTCGAGAGAAACTCCTTCTCTAGAAAGGATCCATTCTTAGCAACGAATGTCTTGCCTTCGGATCTGTGATAGAAGGTGTACCCAACTGTCTCCTTTGGGTATCCTATGAAGACACATTTCTCGATTTGGGTTCGAGCTTATCGGGTTGAAGCTTTTTCACATAAGCATCACATCCCCAAACTTTAAGAAAGCGACAACTTTGGTTTCTTGCTAAACCACAGTTCATAAGGTGTCGTCTCAGCGGATTTCGACGGTGTTCTATTCAGTGTGAATCGGCTGTCTCTAGAGCATAACCCCAAAGCGATAGCGGTAAATCTGTAAGAGACATCATAGATCGTACCATATCTAGTAAAGTACGATTCTGACGTTCGGACACACCATTACGCTGTGGTGTTCGGGTGGCGTGAGTTCTTGAAACTATTCGCATTGTTTCAAATGTAGACCAAACTCGTAACTCAAATATTCACCTCCATGATCGGATCGTAGAAACTTAATTTTCTTGTTACGATGATTTTCAACTTCACTCTGAAATTCTTTGAACTTTTCAAGCGTTTCAGACTTATGTTTCATTAAGTAGATATACCCATATCTCGCTTAAGTCATCTGTGAAGGTGAGAAAATAACGATATCCGCCACGAGCCTCAATATTCATCGGACCACATACATCTGTATGTATGATTTCCAACAAATCTGTTGCTCTCTCCATAGTACGGAGAGCGGTGTTCTAGTCATCTTGCCCATGAGGCACGGTTACATAAGTGCCAAGTGATTCATAATCAAGTGACTCCAAAAGTCCATCGGCATGGAGTTTCTTCATGCGCTTTACACCGATATGACCTAAGCGGCAAGTGCCACAAATAAGTTGCACTATCATTATCAACTCTGCATCTTTTGGTTTCAACATTATGAATATGTGTATCACTACTATCGAGATTCATAAGAAATAGACCACTCCTCAAGGGTGCATGACCATAAAAGATATTACTCATATAAATAGAACAACCATTATTCTCGATTTAAATGAATAACCGTCTCGCATCAAACAAGATCCAGATATAATGTTCATGCTCAACGCAGCACCAAATAACAATTATTTAGGTCTAAAACTAATCCGAAGGTAGATGTAGAGGTAGCGTGCCGACCGCGATCACATCGACTTTGGAACCATTTCCCACGCCGCATCGTCACCTCGTCCTTTGCGAGTTAAGCAATCGTAGTCCTGTTTGAGTTGCAAATATTAGCAATGAACCGTATCAAATACCAGTGCTACTACGAGCTCTAGTAAGGTACACATCAATAACATGTATATCACATATACCTTTGTTCACCTTGCCATCCTTCTTATCCGCCAAATACTTGGGGCAGTTCCGCTTCAAATGACCGATCGCTTGCGGTAGAAGCACTTTCGATTTCAGGTTTAGGGCCAGACTTGGGTTTCTTCTCTGAGCAGACAACTTGCTTGCTGTTCTTCTTGAATTCCTTCTTCTTCCCTTTGCCTTTCTTCTTGAAACTAGTGGTCTTATTGACCATCAACACTTGATGCTCCTTCTTGATTTCTACCTCCGCAGCCTTTAGCATTGCGAAGAGCTCGAGCATAGTCTTTACTAACCCTTGCATATTATAGTTCATCACGAAGCCTTTGTAGCTTGGTGGCGGTGATTGAGAATTCATCAATGACACAATCATCCGGAAGATTAACTCCCAATTGTGTCAAGTGATTGTAGTACCCGGACATTACGAGTATATGCTCACTAATGAACTATTCTCCTCCATCTTGCAGCTATAGAACTTATTGGAGACTTCATATCTCTCAATCCGGGCATTACTGTTGGAATATTAACTTCAACTCTGGAACATCTCATATGCTCCATGACGTTCAAAACGTCGTTGAAGTCCGGTTCTAAGCCGTAAAGCATGGCACATCGAACTATAGAGTAGTCATCGACTTTGCTCGCCAGACGTTCATAACATCTGGCGTTGCTCAAAGCGAGCTGTCACCTAGCGGTGCATCGGGGCGTAGCTCTTACGTGCAGCAATGAGGATGATCCTCAAATTTTGACCCAGTCCGTGTAATTGCTACCATCATCTTTCAACTTTGCTTTCTCAAGGAGCATTAAAATTCAACGGAACAACAAGACGAGCCATCTATCTACAATCAAACATAAACAAGCAAGATACTATCAGGTACTAAGTTCATGATAAATTTAAGTTCAATTAATCATATTACTTAAGAACTCCCACTTAGAAAAACATCTCTCTAGTCATCTAAGTGATCACGTGATCCAAATCAACTAAACCATAACCGATCATCACGTGAAATGGAGTAGTTTTCAATGGTGAACATCTTATGTTGATCATATCTACTATATGATTCACGCTCGACCTTTCGGTCTCCGTGTTCCAAGGCCATATCTGCATATGCTAGGCTCGTCAAGTATAACCCGAGTATTCTCGTGTGCAAAACTGGCTTGCACCCGTTGTAGATGGACGAGAGCTTATCACACCCGATCATCACGTGGTGTGCAGGCACGACGAACTTTGGCAGCGGTGCATACTCGGGAGAACACTTCTTGATAATTTAGTGAGAGATCATCTTATAATGCTACCGTCAATCAAAGCAAGATAAGATGCATAAAAGGATAAACATCACATGCAAATCAATATAAGTGATATGATATGGTCATCATCATCTTGTGCTTCACGATCTCCATCTTGCAGCACCACCATGATCACCATCGTCACCGGCGCGACACCTTGATCTCCATCGCAGCATCGTTGTCGTCTCGCCAAACTTATGCTACTACGACTATCGCTACCGCTTAGTGATAAAGTAAAGCATTACAGGGCGATTGCATTGCATACAATAAGCGACAACCATATGGCTCCTGCCGATTGCCGATAACCGGTTACAAAACATGATCATCTCATACAATAAAATATAGCATCACGTCTTGACCATATCACATCACAACATGCCTGCAAAAACAAGTTAGGCGTCCTCTACTTTGTTGTTGCAAATTTTACGTGGCTGCTACGGGCTTAAGCAAGAACCAGTCTCACCCACGCATCAAAACCACAGCGATATTTCGTCAAATAGACTCGTTTAACCTTCTCAAGGACCGGGCGTATACACTCAGTTCAACTAAAGTGAGAGAGCAGACACCCACCGGTCACCTTTAAGCAACGAGTGCTCGTGGCGGTGAAACCAGTCTCGCGTAAGCGTCTGGCGTAATGTCGGTCAGGCCGCTTCATCTCACAATACCGCTGAACCAAAGTATGACATGCTGGTAGGTAGTATGACTTGTATCGCCCACAACTCACTTGTGTTCTACTCGTGCAAAACATCAAACCATAGAAAAAACCTAGGCTCGGATGCCCTTTGTTGGGGAGCGTAGTAATTTCAAAAATTTTCCCACGCACACGCAAGATCATGGTGATGTATAGCAACGAGAGGAGAGTGTTGTCCACATACCCTTGTAGACCCAAGCGAAGCGATCTGGCGTAGAGGAAGTAGTCGACGTTCTCCTCGCGATCCGACCGATCCCGCGCCGTTACTCGACGCCCCGAGTTCTTGACACACGTACAGCTCGATGGCGTCCCTCGTACTCGATCCAGCCGAGTGTCGAGGAGAGTTCCGTCAAGACGACGGCGTGGCAGGACGATCTTGATGTTTCACCGCGCAGGCTTCGCCTAAGCTTCATGACAGTATAACCGAGGTGGAATATGGTGGAGGGGGCACCGACACGGCTAAGGAACGATCTCACGATCAACTTGTGTGTTCCAAGGTGCCCCCTGCCCCAGATATAAAGGAGCAAGGGGAGGGGGGCGGCCAAGGAGGCGCGCTGGGAGTCCTACTCCCTCGGGAGTAGGATTCCCCCAATCCTAGTTGGACTAGGATTCCCGAGGGGAAAGAGAGAGAGGGGCGGCCCTTCTCCTAGTCCTAGTAGGACTAGGGAAGGGGGGGCGCGCCCACCTAGGGCTGGCCCTTCTCCTTTCCACTAAGGCCCATCGAGGCCCATTTACCTCCCGGGGTTCGGTAACCTCCGGTACTCCGATAAATTCCCGTTTCGCCGGAACCATTCGAACTCCAAACATAGGCTTCCAATATATCAATCTTTATGTCTCGACCATTCGAGACTCCTCGTCATGTCCGTGATCACATCCGGGACTCGAACTCCTTGGTACATCAAAATACATAAACTCATAATAAGCATCATCGAAACCTTAAGCGTGCGGACCCTACGGTTCGAGAACAATGTAGACATGACCTAGAACTATTCACGGTCAATAACCAACAGCGGGACCTGGATGCCCATATTGGTTCCTACATATTCTACGAAGATCTTTGTCGGTCGGACCGCATAACAACATCGTTGTTCCTTTGTCATCGGTATGTTACTTGCGAGATTCGATCGTCGGTATCCAATACCTAGTTCAATCTCGTTACGGCAAGTCTCTTTACTCGTTCCGTAATACATCATCTCACAACTAACTCATTAGTTGTAGTGCTTGCAAGGCTTAAGTGATGTGCATTACCGAGAGGGCCCAGAGATACCTCTCCGAGCAATCGGAGTGACAAAACCTAATCTCGAAATCGCCAACCCAACATTTGCCTTTGGAGACACCTGTAGTACTCCTTTATAATCACCCGATTCACGTTGTGACGTTTGGTAGCACCAAAGTGTTCCTCCGTAAGCGGAGTTGCATAATCTCATAGTTACGAGGAACATGTATATGTCATGGATAAAAGCAAGAGCAACATACTAAGCGATCGTGTGCTAAGCTAAGGGAATGGGTCATGTCAATCAGATCATTCTACTAATGATGTGACCTCATTAATCAAATAACAACTCCTTTGTTCATGGTTAGGAAACATAACCATCTTTGATTAACAAGCTAGTCTAGTAGAGGCATACTAGTGACATGTTGTTTTGTCTATGCATTCACACATGTATCATGTTTCCGGTTAATACAATTCTAGCATGAATGATAAACATTTATCATGAAATAAGGAAATAAATAATAACTTTATTATTGCCTCTAGGGCATATTTCCTTCAGCTACTGCTTTGCCTGATGGGCCTTCTGGGCCTTCTGCGGGCCTGAATCCTGGCCCAAATTAGGGATTCAAGTCGTATTCAGGCCGTGGGGGCCCAGTAGGTGGCACTTTTTTTCTTGCTTTATTTATTTTATTTTGTTTCTACTTACAACAAAATACTTATTGTTGGTTTTTTGTTTTGTTTTCTGCATTATTTATTTTCTTTTATTTTTTGCTTTATTTTTTACTTCTTTTTGCTTCTAGTTTTAGGAAAATTATAAACTTTCTGTTAGTGCCATTACTTTTCAAATTTGAAAACACTTTTTTTGTTTTCTTTCTTGCTTTATTTATTTTATTTTGTTTCTACTTACAACAAAATACTTCTTGTTGTTTTTTTGTTTTGTTTTCTGCATTATTTATTTTCTTTTGTTTTTTGCTTTATTTTTTTAATTCTTTTTGCTTTTAGTTTTAGAAAAATTATAAACTTTCTGTTAGTGCCATTACTTTTCAAATTTGAAAACACTTTTTTTTGTTTTCTTTCTTGCTTTATTTATTTTATTTTGTTTCTACTTACAACAAAATACTTATTGTTGTTTTTTTAGTTATTACGAGGGCCGAACCATAAGACATTAAAGCATTTCAAATGAACTCTGAAAAAGTTGAAAGTTGGCATGGTATCATAAATTGACCCACACATAGCATGTGCATGTACAAAACGAACAATGGTATCATACTCGTCAGTTACAAAGTTGGCTTGGTATCATCATAATAGTTGCGGGAGAAAGTCTTCACTTTTTCTTCGCTTGTGTCATTTGCTTATTGCGCACTAACCATGGATAATCTTCATCGTTTATCGGGATCTGGGGTCAGCCTTGACTTTAAAGGGAGGAATTTCATGAAACTTTTCATAATCTTGAGACATGTCATCTTGTCCTCCACTCCCACGATGTCCCTTTTTCTGAAAAGAACTATGTGGCGCTTTGGCTCATCGTATGATGTATTTGCTTCCTTATCTTTTCTCTTTCTCGGTCTCTTGGACATGTCCTTCACATAGATAACCTGTGCCACATCATTGGCTAGGACGAGCGGTTCGTCGATTGTACCCAAGATTTTTCAGATCCTTGTTGTCATTCCGCATTGTGGGTCTACACTGCACCCGCCTCTGACAGATTGACCCATTTGCACTTAAACAAAGGGACCTTAAAATCATGTCCGTAGTCAAGTTCCCATATGTCCACTATGTAACCATAATATGTGTCCTTTCCCCTCTCGGTTGTTGCATCAAAGCGGACACCGCTGTTTTGGTTGGTGCTCTTTTGATCTTGGTCAATCGTGTAAAATGTATTCCCATTTATCTCGTATCCTTTCCAAATCAATACAGTCAAAGATGGTCCCCTGTATAACAAGTACAGCTCATCACAAACAGTGCTGTCACCTCTGATACGTGCTTCCAACCAACTGCTGAAAGTCCTGATGTGTTCAATGTAATCCACCATCATCGACTTTGCTCGGGTGTTTGAAGCGCAGATCGTTCTTGTGTTCATCGACATACGGGTCACCAAGGTAGAGTTCGTAGAAGCTGTGTAGTGGGCTTGAGACCAAGAATATCCGTCCTCGCATATTATTGAGTCCTTTCCAAGCGTGCCTTTTCGGTCAGTCTCCCCTCATACCGCGATTTAGGGAGACCTATCTTCTTAAGGCCAGGAATGAAGTCAACACAAAACCCGATGACATCCTCTCGTTTGATGGCCCATGGAGATGCTTCCTTCGGCCTAGCGATTCTGGACATATTTCTTTAGGACTCCCATGAACCTCTCAAAGGGGTACATATTGTGTAGAAATCTGGGGCCCGTAATGACAATCTCGTCAACTAGATGAACTAGAACGTGCGTCATGATATTGAAGAAGGATGGTGGGAACACCAGCTCGAAACTGACAAGACATTGCACCACATCACTCCTTAGCCTTGGTATGATTTCTGGATCAATCACCTTCTGAGATATTGCATTGAGGAATGCACATAGCTTCACAATGGCTAATCGGACGTTTTCGGTAGAAGCCCCTCAATGCAACCGAAGCGATTGCGTCATAATCATGTGGCGATCATGAGACTTTAGGTTCGAAACTTTTTCTCTGCCATAT
Source organism: Aegilops speltoides (assembly GCA_021437245.1). Taxonomy (NCBI): domain Eukaryota; kingdom Viridiplantae; phylum Streptophyta; class Magnoliopsida; order Poales; family Poaceae; genus Aegilops; species Aegilops speltoides. The sequence continues at coordinate 525,305,250 of CM038147.1, forward strand.
TTATTATTCCTTTTATATTCGACGAAGCCGCCGGAACCTTCATACTAAGCAGGCATTCAAAGAAGATTTCCTTCTCTTCTTTGGTAAGAGCATAGCTGGCAGGACCTTCATACTGCTTTGGAGGCATGCCGTCTTTTTCGTGCAAACGTTGCAGGTCCTCTCATGCCTCAGCTGTATCTTTTGTTTTCCCATACACGCCCAAGAAGCCTAGCAGGTTCACGCAAAGGTTCTTCGTCACGTGCATCACGTCGAACGAAGAGCGGACCTCTAGGTCTTTCCAGTAGGGTAGGTCCCAAAATATAGATTTCTTCTTCCACATGGGTCCGTGTCCCTCAGCGTCACTCGGAACAGCTAGTCCGCTGGGACCCTTTCCAAAGATTACGTGTAAATCATTGACCATAGCAAGTACGTGATCACCGGTATGCATGGCGGGCTTCTTCCGGTGATCTGCCTCGCCTTTGAAATGCTTGCCTTTCTTTCGACATTGATGGTTGGTCGGAAGAAATCGGCGATGGCCTGGTACACATTCTTCCCGCAGCTTGCCGGTATATACTATCGGTGTCAAGTAAGCAGTGCGTGCATGCGTGGTATCCCTTGTTTGTCTGTCCTGAAAGGTTACTGAGAGCGGGCCAATCGTTGATGGTCACGAACAGCAACGCCTTTAGGTTAAATTCCTCCTGTTTGTGCTCATCCCACGTACGTACACCATTTCCATTCCACAGTTGTAAAAGTTCTTCAACTAATGGCCTTAGGTACACATCAATGTCATTGCCGGGTTGCTTAGGGCCTTGGATGAGAACTGGCATCATAATGAACTTCTGCTTCATGCACATCCAAGGAGTAAGGTTATACATACATAGAGTCACGGGCCAGGTGTTGTGATTGCTGCTCTGCTCCCTGAAAGGATTAATGCCATCCGCGCTTAAAGCAAACCATACGTTCCTTGGCTCACTTGCAAACTCATCCCAGTACTTTCTCTCGATTTTTCTCCACTGCGACTCGTGAGCGGGTGCTCTCAACTTCCCGTCTTTCTTACGGTCCTCACTGTGCCATCACATCAACTTGGCATGCTCTCCATTTCTGAACAGACGTTTCAACCGTGGTATTATAGGAGCATACCACATCACCTTCGCAGGAACTCTCTTCTGGGGGCTCGCCGTCAACATCACCGAGGTCATCTCGTCGATCTTATACGTATTGCACCGCATACCGGGCATGCGTTCAGATCCTTATGCGCACCATGTAGAGGATCAGATCATTAGGGCATGCATGTATCTTACGCACCTCAATCCTAGAGGGCATCGACCTTCTTTGCTGCGTATGTCTTTGTCGGGCAATTCGTTATCCTTTGGAAGCTTCTTCTTCATTATTTTCAGTAGCTTCTCAAATCCTTTATCAGGCACAGCATTCTCTGCCTTCCACTGCAGCAATTCGAGTACGGTACCGAGCTTTGTGTTGCCATCTTCGCAATTGGGGTACAACCCTTTTTTGTGGTCCTCTAGCATGCGATCGAACTTCAGCTTCTCCTTTTGACTTTCGCATTGCGTCCTTGCATCGACAATGACCGGCGGAGATCATCATCATCGGGCACATCGTCTGGTTCCTCTTGATCTTCAGCAGCTTCGCCCGTTGCAGCATCATCGTGCACATCGTCTGGTTCCTCTTGATCTTCTGGAGCATCACCGTATTCAGGGGGAACATAGTTGTCATCGTACTCTTCTTCTTCGCCGTCTTCCATCATAACCCCAATTTCTCCGTGCCTTGTCCAAACATTATAGTGTGGCATGAAACCCTTGTAAAGCAGGTGGGTGTGGAGGATTTTCCGGTCAGAGTAAGACTTCGTATTCCACATATAGGGCATGGACAACACATAAAACCATTCTCGCTGTTTGCCTCAGCCACTTTGGAGAAAATTATGCACGCCCTTAATGTACTCGGAGGTGTGTCTTGAACCGTACATCCATTGCCGGTTCATCTGTGTGCATTATATATAATTAAGTTTGTCAAAAATCATTACAGAACATCATGAATAGATAATTAAGTGACCAAATTAATAGAAGTTCATCATCACATTAAAACCAAAGTACATACATAGTTCTCATCTAACAACATAAAGCTCTGCGAGCATCTAAATTAATTAAACCATACATGAAACTATGTAAAACATTTCAATGCGAAACAAATGCGATCATAATCGCAACCAATGTAACAACTGATCCAACGGCATAATGATACCAAGCCTCGGTATGAATGGCATATTTTCTAATCTTTCTAATCTTCAAGCGCATTGCATCCATCTTGATCTTGTGATCATCGGCGACATCCGCAACATGCAACTCCAATATCATCTTCTCCTCCTCAATTTTTCTAATTTTTCCTTTAACAAATTGTTTTCTTCTTCAACTAAATTTAACCTCTCGACAATAGGGTCGGTTGGAATTTCGGTTCAACAACCTCCTAGATGAATAAATTCTATGTCACGTTGGTCGGCATAATTGTCATAAACAATAAATGAACCAATAGTTATGAAAAGATAATATATACCACATCCGAATCATAGCGGGACGAGGGCCGACGAGGCGGATACCAAAACCATCGCACTATATAAGATGCAATAATAAAAGTAAGAAAATTATACAAGTATATATCTATCTAAACATACAAATAAGAATATTTTTCCTTTGGAAAGAAGATAAGAACAATAGGCTCACCACAGTACGGTGGTGCAGCGATGAGATCGGTGCGGGTGATCGGCAGCGTTGAAGGCGGGACGGGCGTGACGGACCGCAAAACCTAGACAAATATGGAGGAAAATGGAGCTTGGCGGTCGAGCTTGGAGAGGAGAAACCCTAAGTAGTGTGGCTCGGGCATTCCATCGAACACCTTGTGTGCATAGGAGGTGAGCTAGAGCACCACCAAGCCCTCTCCCCCTCGGCCAGGAAAAAACAGAGCAGTGTGCTCTGCTCTTGCGCGAGGGGGTATATATAGGCACCACCATTGGTCCTGGTTGGTCGTATGAACCGGGACTAAAGGTTTGCCTTCGGTCCCGGTTCAAGCCACCAACCGGGACCAATTGTGGTGGGCCAGGGGTCCAGCCCATTGGTCCCGGTTCGTCCCACCAACCGGGACCAATAGGTCCAGACGAACCGGGACCAATGGCCCACGTGGCCCGGCCGGCCCCCGGGGCTCACGAACCGGGTCCGATGCCCCCATTGGTCCCGGTTCTGGATTGAACCGGGACTAATGGGCTGGACCGGCCTGGACCATTGCCCCCTTTTCTACTAGTGAGGGTAGACTAGGATTTGTTTCTGCCTTGTCTTGTACTCCAAGTTGGTCTTTGTACTCCTATATATATGCCCATGAGGCTCAAGCAATATATCAACAATTCCACCAATCATCTCTCTCCCTTCTAACATGGTATCTATCGCAAGTCGATCCTAAACCCTAGCCGCCGCCGCTTCCGCACCTACGCGCCGTCCCCGGGGTGGTCGGCCTCCATGAACGCCGCCAGGGGCCGCGCTGCCCGTACCTAGGGTACGTCCGCCGGCCGTGTTGGCCGGCTGCCCTAGAGAGTCTTTTTTCCCCGATCCTTTGATCCGGATTTTCTCTCTCTTGCCGGTCACCTTGATCAGCATCTACTTTTTGGTTTTCCGGTCTATGTGATCCGGTTTGCGTCGCCCACCGCCGCCGTCGACCCCGTGCGCCTCTACTCCAACACCGGCGCGATTGGCCGGTTTCTTCACCAACCCGACGGCCTCGCGCGTCGCTGTCGTCTGCCGTCGGTCGCCCGACTAAGCGGCCTCACGCGTCGTCGCGCGTCGGCCGCCGATCGCGCCTCGCATCATCTGGCGGCCCTTCAACGCTGCCGTTCGCGCGATGGCCCGCCCGTCGATCTACACCGGCCGTCACCGCCCTGCTCCGACCGGGACTCCTGCATCACCTCGACCCGGCGGCCTCGCGCCATGCGGCGGCCAATCATAGCCGCCCTGCCGCCCGCCGCCGCCGGCTTCATCTCGAACTCCGCGGCCACCACGCCTCGACCGAGCGGCGTCCTCGACCTCGCGCGCGATCGGCTTGATCACCCACTCGCCGCCGCGATCCGCCTCATCTACGCCGCGCGACCGACCTGGTCGCGGCCGCAGGTCCCGTGAAGATCGTCCCCGAGTTCAGCGCGCCTCTCCACCGATCGAGCATCAGGCTGCCGTTGCGTCGCCCCGTCGGGCCGCAGCGCCGCCGCCCCCGTGGTTCTTCTACCAGCTGCACCGAACCGCGTCACCGCTGCATCGCCCCTTCGGGCTGTAGTGCCGCGGCCCGCGGTCCCCTGCCGCCCCGAGGGCGTTCGCTCTAGGCCGTCCCGTGGCTGCATCGACCCTCGCGCCGCCGTTGCGTCGCCCCGTTGGGCCGTAGCGGCGTGTACGCGGTCCACGCCGCTGTCCCGAGGCCGCCCCAGCGGTTGCACCGACTTCGCGAACGCCGCTCGTCACCCTTTGGGCGCAGAGTCGCGGCCCGCGCCGCCCGAGGTCTTCCGTCGTCGCCCGACCGCTGCCGCCGCTGCGTCGCCCCTTTGGACCGAAGCGCGCGCCCGGATCCCTCCGCCGTCACCGCGTCGATCTCCCGTGGTATGCGTCGCGCCGTCTCCCTTGGCACGGGAACACCACCGTCCGCGCTGGTCTTCGTCACGCTGTCAGGGTTCTTCGCCTACGCCGAGCACCGCCGCCAGACTAACCTAGCCGCCGCCGCCTTGAGCCGCCGCCGCTGCTCTTCTTTGGCCGCCGCCACCTTCGTAGCCGCCGCCGCCGCCCGTCCACCCCATTCGTCTTCGTCCAGCACCAGCTCGTCGCCAGCGTCGCCGTCATCTACCCCAACCACTTCATCTACTCCGACAACCGCGTGCGACATTGGCCCCGCGCCGATTGGCGCCGCAACCGTCGTCGAGTTCTTCTCTGCTGGCCCCTCCAACTTCTCCGACATGGCGTACAGCTCGTGCAGGTCCCTCGTCTACGCATGCCCAGTGCTGGCAACACCGATGTGTTCCTTCATCCACGACGTGTCCCCGGGCATGGCAAGCCTGGTCGGTGCTCCGTCAACTTCGTCTTCGTCCGTCTACGCATGCCCGGTGCTGGCAACACCGGTGCGTGCCTTCGTCCACGATGTGTTCCCGGGCTTGGCAAGCCCGCCGCGACGCATCGTCAACAACATCTTCTTCCCGGCGCACCACTACTTCGACATCACCGCGCTTATGACTAACACGGCGCCTCCTTGCGCCCGCGGCTCCATGGCGACCTCCTCGACACCGGCTACCCCGACTCGACATCGAACACGACATTCTTCGCACGGCTACCTCGACCACGGCTCCACCACACACGCTCTCGGCTACCTCGACAAACGGCACAAAGGGCTACCGCCTTGCTTGAGCAACCTCGTCGGTTGCCACTACAGCCACAACTCCGCGATGTGTCGACCGTTACGACTGTGGGGGGTGTCCGTCGGCTTGCCTTCGGATTCTTCTCCAGTCTCACCGTCTGCGTCGCTACCGTTGTGACTGCGGGGGGATGTTGAGTATAAGGATTATTAGGAAGTATAGGATAGACTAGGATTTGTTCCTGCCTTGTCTTGTACTCCAAGTTGGTCTTTGTACTCCTATATATATGCCCATGAGGCTCAAGCAATATATCAACAATTCCACGAATCATCTCTCTCCCTTCTAACAATTGTAGTGGTCATCGTCATCCTCGTCGATGGCATCATGCATTGCTTCTTCGATGGTAGCTTCATCAGCCACTAATGGAGCCTCTTCCTCACCTTGCACGACAGGCGACGCTAATTGGGTAGGTGGGGTGCTGGTGTTCATACCTTGCTGAGGTTGCTTGGTCGTGGGTGTGCTCCCGGCCGCCTCCAAACGAAGCAGACTCTTTGGCCACAACAGGACCCAATGCTTGCAATCGCTAAGCCACCATGGGGTCTCGTCACCATCTCCCCCTAGTGCTACCGGAGGAGCCAAATTCTCGTGGCCCGGTTCGACACTGGCCACGGAAACCTTAAAGACGTTAGGGGGGATCGGTTGGCTATGGAATAATTGTTCCTTCGGCTTCACTATCGTCGCCTTTCCCACGTCCACCTTTTGGCTATCGATGGTGTACAGTATGGTGTACGGGTTACGTCGGCCCGCAAAGACATGTCTGCGACATGAGACATCTGAATGGCAATGGAAACGGGAGATTATACATATATTGAAGAGGGCCGACGTGAGAGGTACCGTGAGGGCGTCGAGCTCGGCCAAAGACGAAGCCTCGTAAAGCACGCTAGAGACGAAGGACGGGCTGCTAGCGGGTGCGGGAGCAGGTGCACTAAACGAGTTGCTCCCGAAGAAGTTGAAAAGGGGAAAGTCCGCTGCATCTTTATCTGGATTTTGCTTGGTCCAACTGACGATAGCCAGAACCAAGACACTATACCAAGCTACCATCTCCTCTTTTGCGGCAGCTACCGCTGCTTTGACTGTCTCTGCTGATTTCTTCTCAATAGTAATCTTAACCTTCTTGTGGATGTTTTATTCATTTAACCTCTGTCTTTCCTTTCTCTCCTCCGTGGTCTCACGGTAGTACATCTTTCACGTGGCGCCGTCTCCGACGCCGTGCATGCATCCATACGACGACCGAGTGCCCACCAGGAGTCCTTTCAATATGTTCAAGTCCAGGTTGAATGGGGTATCCCACATGGGCCTCGCTAATGCCTTAGACGGCGGGTCGCTTTCGACCGCAATCCTGTGATGCTCTTTCTACAAAAGGAACGTGGATCATTTACAAATGTGACTAAATGTGTAGTCAAATTGATCAGAAGCTAAAATTAGGGGTAAATTAATAATTACCAGCCATCTCATGAACTCCTTCGTGACCGCGTCCGTATCGAAAATCTTGTTGACTGGGTCCCAATGGTACCGGGTCCTGATGACGTCACGCTCTTGCGGGATGGTGAACTCCGCCAAGGGGTCTGGGATCCCCAGACTTTCGCGTTCTGTGTCCTCCTTGGCCCATATGGGCCTCTTCCCCGCGTAACCATGGCTATCGAGGTGGTGGCACCCCATGTTCCTCTCTTGGAGCCCCTTCATGTACTCACACTTTTCTTTGGCATCTTCGGTAACGCAAGCCTTCTTGAATATTTCGAATTGCTCTTCCATAATTGTTGGATTATCCTTTACAATGTCGGAATAGGGTTCCTTTTTGGCGATGATCCCATGTTTCACCCTTACTTTCTAGGCGGACAACGCGCCGCTAAACTTTCCCATGGCACGTTTGTTTATCTTATTCATTGCCGGGTCTTGCCGTGGTCGAGTATATTTGATTTCATCCCGGCCCGGGAACAAGAATACCTGGTGCAGCTTAGTTAGGAGGGAGTGCTTCATATGTGGTATCTTCTTTAGTTTCTCATCGTTGATGGTGGCGGTTGCCGTAGGATGCAACCTATTTGATTGTCATAGCACGCACTCGCTTCCGCTAGCTCTTTTGGCTCAAAATTGCCGGAGTCCACCTCCGTGACCACCAGTCTAGTAGTGATGAGCTTGTTTGGGTGCCGCACCATCTTCAGTTTTGGTTCTATACCGGCTTCGCCAATCTCGATGCCGGTCTCGGCGCCGGTCTCAGTCTCAGCGCCGGTCTCGGCATCGGTCTCGATGTCGGTCTCAGTCTCGGATGTGACAGGTAGGCCCTGCAACAACCGATGCTTGCCGAGAAGGTTCAAATAGGCGTCTACCACCTTGTAGACGTTTTAATCACAAGAACCCTATCCTTCATTGTTGCTAGCCATGTTTCCTATGATTAAATCTAATCAGTTAATTCTAAACCTAATAAAATGAATAATGACATAAAAATGCTTATGTTTTGCAGGAATGTTGATTCATTGCCGTTGCAGCAAATCCCGGGCACTCGATATGTCCTAGTTTGTAGCACAAGTCATGCCGAAATTCACGGTAAATTTCGGCAGGACCTTTGCTACAAAGTGGACAAATCGAGGGCCCGAAATTTGCCGGAACGGAAATGAATCAACATTCTGGAAAAACATAGGCCACTCGGCTTCATTCTCTGCAAACAACAAAAGGCCACTTGGGTACAATCAAACCACTTCAATGAAAATATATAACATAACCACTTCAATGAAAAGATATAACATGACCACTTCAATGAAAAGATATAATCAACAATAATGGAATGTGCAAATGAATATCAATGACATATATCATATAACACCAATCTTGTTTTACGTTTATATAGCAACAATTACTTTAACCTTTGCAAAATGACCTCACTAAACACTTCTCTGCCTAGGACATAACCCAAATTCTGTTCTAGCTATTCCTCTCTCTCTCTCTCTCTCTCTCTCTCTCTCTCTCACACACACACACACACACACACACACACACACACACACACACACATTATTTTCTTTTCATCAAAATTGTTTTAGAGCAAATATTCCAACAATACTTGACATTAGTAGAAATTGCAAAGGAACTCCATTTTCTCTAATCCTTATGACCTCATCAAAATTTTCACAGCAAGACCTTAGTACCTACAACCAGTTTTTTCAAAAATATTCAGGTCCATAGTCCAAATAATTCAAATTTCTGTTGAATGAAATTTGGACCAGATTCAGGTCCATAGTCCAAATAATTCAAATAGTCTAAATATTTTTTTATAGCTAAATGCTACTGTTTTTTGTTTATAGCCTCTATTATTTTAAAGCTAAATGCTAATATTATTTATATACCCTCTGTTAATTAAAAGCTAAGTGGAATTACTATTTAGGCATTTTCCATAAAAAAATTCCCTAGCTAATTTCCTTAAAAAAATTGCTAATCTTTTTTCCTAAATGCTAAAAAAATGCCTACTCCCCTAATCAAATCTAGGGTTCATATGAACATCATCACAACAGCAACAAATGAATTGCCCTAGCAGAGAGAGAGAGAGAGAGAGAGGCCTGTGGGCGGCAATGTTGGCACTAACACGAGGCATGTGGGAGATCAGACCTTACTTGGCTTCGAATTGGAGGCCATTACAAGAGTTACGGAGATGAACAAGCTCGATCCCAAACCAGGGAGGTAGGTTGTGATGAGCGGCGACCACAAACTCAGAGTATGATTGGTTTGCTACTAATATTTGGCTAGCCAAATGTTGGCATTGCCAAATATTGGCAATACCGAGAGTAGCGAAATGTTGGTAACTTTATATGAGATAGGCAAGACAAGTTGGTAACTAACCAATTAGTAGCCAATATTTGACACAATCCCAGACATTGGCATACCAATTTTTGGCACTAAACCAGTTATGCTATCATTTTAAATGTGAGGCTAGTTCTCCAGGAGGAGCGGAGGCTAGGTGTCATGGTGTATTCACATTTAAGCGAGTCATAATCACATGCCTTTTCTGGGGGATCTTAATTACTTGCCTCAATTTCATAGAAATTAATAGCACCAATTTGTTCTTTCCAGGAAGATCCCCCCCCCCCCCCCGGCGGCTCCTCCTAGCTGTTGTCACTCTCATGCACCGGCCCTTTGGTTAGTGAGTGAATTACAGAAACCATTGACTTCACAGTTTTGTACCAAAAACCGTAAATTTTTTGTGCTTAATCTTTTATGAAAAACACTGGCTGGTGGCTCCGTGCATTTTGATCATGATTATGACGTGTGGGTCCTGCTGGACAGGGTGATGTGGCAAAAAAATGCCACATATTCGCCTTCTAGGGTTGTGGGGTTACGTCCTGATTTGGGGTGTTCATGTTTAAACACATAGACGGTGGTCTTGGGTGCGCTCGCCATTTGATGCCCGTGAAGACGTGCCCCTCGTGCGGTACAGCTGATGATGATGTGTATCATGCACTGGTCACATTTGATAATGCTACTAAACTATAGCTGAAGGAACATGTTGCGCACACTGGTGATGAACTGTTGTTACATCTGCTTGCGGTGCATTCGACTGAGGTGCATGACATGATCATCATGCTCACATGGAGAATCTGGAGACTCCGTAGTGACTTGGTTTACGGGAAGAATATTCCACCTACTGAAGAATCTAAGAATTTCTTGTGTACCTATTTAAGCTCTCTTTCTCAATACGAAGCAGCTGCGTACCGAGGAGATTGCCAAGGGCAAAGTTCCTGTAGATGGGACTGTCAGTAGGTGCAATTCGACAAGCGGTCGGCGGACCCACGATGGTCGCCACCACCGGGCACCGGCGGACTAGTTAGCACTCTCTGTCGATCGATCTTTCTCTGCCGGTGATAGCTCATCAGGTGCAGGCATCATACTCCGAAACAAACACATGAATCTTTGCCTCTGCCAACTGTTCTATTGCAATGATGCACTTGAAACCAAGATACATGCAATACTAGAAGAATGACTAACACTCAAATGGTCAACCCTCCTAACCGCAAAAAAAAGAAATAGTGTAGTCGGATTCTTTGGGAGCTTTATCTGAAGACTCTCTTGTCAGATCGCCGTATGGTCATCTGATCAATTAAATCAAGACAATCATCATTGTTCTATCTCATAACTCTCTTGTCGATCGTGGTATGGTCACCTGATCAATGAAATCAAGACGCTCATGGTTGAGGGGGAGTTTATTCTGGCCAAGATGCTAGAACCCAGAATTGGGTTTCACACTGTCATATGCTAATTATGCTCGCGCAACTCGGAATACCGTTTGTTGGTTGCAGGCCCCACCCCCGTTCATTCATAATCTTGTATTAACGGATTGTAACTCTATAGTTATGGAATAAAAATGCCAGATTTCTCACAAAAAAACTTAACGCTATTAACTGTCTAAAAATAATAATTGCCTTGTAAGGCAAACTAATCAGGGTAAGGCTTTTCCACGCTGGTTCGGCCCCCTTTCTCTCTACCCTCAGGAGGCCTCAAATTTCGGGAACAACATGTTGGAAATTTCAGCTCATTGTTTTAGTTACAAAGTATGGTGCAAGGCAAGAGCCATCGATTGAAATAGCCTGTTAGTGTCCGCTTTGTTATGCTTTGGAGAGCATCCTTCAACGTCATTGGAAACACTTTTTGTGAACATGCCTTCTTTTGTATACATTTGTCGACTTATTCTTAGTGAAAATGCATTGCACTTGTTTGCTCGGAAAATAAAAGATTTTGCACATGCTTCATGGAGGCTGAATCAAGCTCTAGCAATTACTGATCCTAAATGCCCTTGTATTATTCAACGTGCAAGGTTTGTATCCATTGCTAGAAATCATCAGGTGAATTTTTTTAGAAAAGGATCAGGTGAAATTGAGAGCAATTAACACAAAATTTTACATGAAAAGCCATTATACGAAAATAAACCACGGTCATAAGATAAAGTGACGATTTTAACTATATTGGAATAAGTATTACAAACGTAGGAGGTTTACCACATTTTATATCTGCATAATAGTGTAGCTTCTCCCCACAAAAAGATAATTAAAAGTGCTTCATCTTGGTTCATGAAGACAAATTCGGCATCCAAAAGGAAGATGAAAAGAATTACTAGCATATTAAATCCATGCAACGATTTGTCACAAAAATGAAAATTCTTACATTTACCCTATATTTACTTAAGGGCCATCAGTTTGAAAACGACAATGCAACAACTCAGTCTTAGAAAGCTCAGTTTTCGAGAACACAGTAGAAAAGTATGTGACACACTGTATATTATGTTCAGAAATTTAACTCTAGTTATGTTTCCCTGTTACTGTTAGTCTGTTACAGTGATGTAATACATTCCATATATTTTTTATATTTTTTTGTTTGTTTTAGAATAATTGATTTTGTACACAAAGTTTGACCAAAGTTATATTAAAAAACAACCACAATACTAAAGTCGTATAGTATGAAATTAATTTGATCATCCATGTAATGACATCGATTTCGTATTGTGAATGTTGCTATATTTTTCCTATGAAGTTGGTCAAACTTTATGAAGTTTGACTTGAGACAAATTTTATATGCAAACTAACAAGAAACAGAGGTAGTAGCTTGCAACTGATCAAGTTCTTCAAATCAATCATATTCAGTTTCAGTTGCTATGTGTTCCAGACGCCCCCCCAAGCTGCTTAGTGGATATATGCATCTCAACATGCCACACAACAAACATCATTGGATCAAATTGGGTGGAGATTACAATGGTTTCGCCGCGCATTGCTTACCCACACACTGTCTCCTATAGCAAGAGCTCAGTTACACACTTACCACAAGAATGAACCCGACCAAACATACAACTGCCAAAATGTCTGGATCATGCCTGCCTGCCTGCTGATCTCATGTTTGAGGCTGCTCTGTTTTACCTCCGAGGACCATACGTCGTCCTTGCTGAAGAATGCCTCATCAACGCGCGAGTGCTATGGTGTATCCACGTGATCGATGCTTCACGTTGCTACGATACTGGAAGTAGGTGAGCTGAGCCCAAGACCCTGTCCTGTGCCTTTAGTGCCTGAAATCGGATGAACAAGTAAACTGTAACAATGAAACTGCTCCTAGTGATGGGTAGGTCTGCTATAGTTACCTCCTTTTCCCAATCTATGCGCCACGCGATAAATGTAAGCAGCACCAGTTTGGTGAAGCTGCCGGAAACGATGCCAAGCCAGAGACCCTAGTTGAAGCATACCAGTTTCAGATTTCAGGACATCCATTCCATTCAATGGCAGGTAAAATAATTGAGTAGGAGAAGTTGTTACCATTCCGTTTAGGTGGAAGACAAATGCAAGCATCGCAGCCAAGGGAATGCCTAACAGGTAGAACGCACCGAGACTCACGGCTGCGCCGATGTTCTGCTTGCCACTGCCCGTAAGCACGCCTTTACAGTTGAGAAAATTATGGTGTTAATTGTGTAAACTAGCTCTTGCTCTTATGGATTGCTGATTATATATATATTCAGAAGTAACTGTGTGGAACAATGAAGACTATGTACCTGAAAGAGAACTGTGGAGTCCATCTATCAAGTAGGATATTCCGAGAATGGGCAGCATCCTTGAAATGTATGTGACGATTTCCTGCTCATTGCTGTACAGGTAGCCCCAAACATTCCGTAGCAAGACCATGGTCAGGGCTAACACCAATCCTACAGATAAGGCCATGTACATGACCACTCGCGTCGCTAGCTTTGCTGCTTCTGGGTGGCCAGTGCCAAGTTCGTTTGAGACGCGCGTGCTACGGACGGGAAAAAGAGCAAGAATCAGCTGAGCAGATAAACAAGATTGTATTGGACTTATGAAAATTCAAACTGTACCACATACATATATGATGGGACTTCATAATGTTACTTCATAATCTTTTGAGTTGAGGAATTACAACTGACCTGATAGAAGAAGAAAGGCCAAGTGGTACCATGTACAGCAGAGCCCCTGTGTTAAGGCTGCGAAAGGGAGCAACTAAGTTAAGTAGAGAGAACAAGCTATATATATAGGCGTGTTTAATTTTTGAAGCTGAAATCACACATTATATGAACATGATCAGAGCATTGTGCTTACCGAAAAAGGCTTTCGCCCCGCTTTATAAATAAAGCAACCGCCACAAAGCATACATACCACATAGGTCCACACTCACACACACGAGTCTCACGGAAAAGTACAAAGGTTCTGCTGAGGGCACAGCTCAACAAGCCCTAAAAAGAAGAGAACAACCACAACACAGCGCACCCAACACGGGGTGGCTAATCTGGCTCCGGCGATGGCGGCGGAGATAGGCGGACGGCCATCGATCGGATGTCGGCGATGAAGGCGGAGATGGCGTCCCGGTCCGTAGGGCGACTAAGCGGCCGCCAAAGCTGCAAGAAACCCGAGGATTTATAGAGGCGTCGATAGAGGGCGACGGGGGGCGCGCTGGATCACAAGCTTATTGCGAACGGTCCACAACGTCCAAGCAAGCACCCCAACTTCCAGCCACCTAATGTGGCGAATGGATACGGGGGACAGTTGGAGTTCAGCAAAAAGGTCCGGGAAGTTAGTGTGGCACCAACTCCCACCGACCACCTCGCGAAGGCAGCTCCAAAGGAATTGAGCGGAGATGCAGGAGAAGAAGATGTGGTTTGAGTCCTCCGGGACGCCACAGAGAGGGCAGACATCGGTGCCGAGGCCATTGCGCTTCCGGACCTCCACACCAGACGGAAGTCTACCACGGATCCATTGCCACATGAAGATGCGAATCTTCAGAGGTACCCGAACGGTCCAGACCATCGATAGGGGGAGGGGTGCGGAGGAAGGGGCGATGGCCGAATAGAGCGACCGGGTGGTGAACAAGCCCGACGGCTCGTGCCTCCACCTGGTACGGTCCGGCCTATCATCCACAAGTGGTTCGTGCAACGCGACGCAATCAAGCAACTCACGCCAGGCGGCGGATTCCGCCGGCCCAAACGGACGGCGGAAGGCAAGGCGCCCCAGATCAAGAAGGGCCCTATTGACCGATATCAGGTGGTCAACCGCAATAGAGAAGAGGGCGGGGAAGCGGGCGCGAAGAAGTCACCAGCCCGCGGTCATACCAGAAGAGAGTCGAGAGGCCAGAGCCTACCGAAATTGAGGTCCCAATGCGCAGCACCGGGAGAAGCTGAACAATGGATTGCCAGAACTGGGAGCCGCCCGATCTCTGGCAGAAGGCAAGGGGTTGACCCCGAAGGTATTTAGTCCGGATGATGTCCAACCAGAGGCCACCCTGTCCCTGGGCGATGCGCCATGTTAGACAAACTAGGTTTGGAACAATGCTCGATACCCTTGGTGGGTACGGCTGTCATATATTTATAAGAGGGAACCATACAAATACAGGTTATGTTACAACTCGTATATCTAACATATATACTTAGTCTAACACCCTCCCTCAATCTTAACTATGTCCTGAAACACTCAGGAGGTTAAGATTGCGACGACATCCTTCAAAAGAAGGCAAGGGCAAGGGTTTAGTGAAGATATCAGCAAGCTGATCCTTAGAAGAAACAAATTTAATCTGAAGGAGCTTCTGAGCAACACGTTCCCTGACAAAATGATAGTCAACTTCGATGTGCCGTTCGGGCATGAAATCTGGATTGGTTGACAAATCGTAGCACCGATGTTATCACACCAAAGGACAGGTGGCTGAGTTGGGGAGACCTTCAGCTCTCAAAGCAATGACTGTACCCACATGATCTCGGCTGTGGCATTAGCAACAGCTTTGTACTCGGCTTCGGTACTGCTCCGGGATACCGTAGCCTGCTTACGGGCTTGCCAGGCGATCAAGTTAGGTCCAAAGAACACAACATGTCCCCCTGTGGATCGCCGATCATCCGGACTACCAGCCCAATCGGCATCAGAAAAAGCTGAGATCAGTCCAGAACGTGCAGGCTGAAGATGAAGTCCATTGGAACCAGTGTGACGAATATAGCGCAAGATACGCTTAACGGTGACGGTGAGAGTCACGAGGAGCATGAAGATCTTGGCACACGGTTAGCGCAAATGATATGTCTCGTCTGGTAATGAGCAAATACTGCAGTGCACCCACAACACTGCGGTATTCAGTGGCATCCTCAGGAGAGAGCAAGTCACCAGCAAGAGCTGTCAGTTTGTCTGTAGCAGACATAGGAGTCATAGCAGCCTTGCACTGCAACATGCCTGCACGACGTAGGAGGTCCTGAGAGTACTTCTGCTGAGTAAGAGTCAGGCCACCATCAGAATGAAGAACCTCCAGTCCCAGAAAATAATGTAGTCTCCCAAGATCCTTAACAGCAAACTCAGCGCCAAGAGAAGACACAAGCCGATCTGTAGCGATGGCATTTAACCGACAAGAATAATGTCATCAACATAGACCAGAACATACATAGTCACCTCAGGTCACTGAAGAATAAACAGAGACGTGTCCGCTGTAGAAGGAACAAACCCATGTGCACGAAGAGCAGTACCAAGACGTGCATGCCAGGCACGCGGGGCCTGCTTCAAACCATAGAGAGCCTTGTCAAGGCGACACAAATGATGTGGCTGAGCAGGATCAACGAAACCTGGCGGTTGACGCATGTAAACCTCTTCTTCCAGAACTCCATGAAGGAAGGCATTCTGAACTACAAGCTGTCGAAGTGACCATCCACGAGTAACAGCCAAGGAGAGAAGAACCCGAATAGTAGTGGGTTTAATGACAGGACTGAATGTGTCTGCATAATCAATGCCATACCGTTGCTTGAATCCTTTGGCAACCAGGCGTGCCTTGTACCACTCAATGGAGCCATCAGCATGCTTCTTCACCTTGAAGACCCATTTAGAGTCAATGATATTGACACCAGACGGAGGCGGAACGAGACGCCAAGTGTTGTTGTTCCGAAGTGCACAGATCTCCTGCTCCATCGCAGCACGCCAATGCGGAATGCCAAGTGCTGCTCGAAAATGTCGTGGTTCGGTTGTAGGATCAGCCTCGGCATCGCCACACAAGCCGCGAGCCACGCATAGCGGTGCCATCGGTGCGCTTCTTGGGCTGAACAATGCCACTCTTGCTGCGAGTATGGGGCGCAAGACAACAGGTGGCGGTGGCGGCAGGCTATCACGACGGCCGGCGAACATCTTTGGGTGGCGTCGGCGAGCCAGCGGCGAGGATGCGATGGTCAGCGAGTCTAGCGGCGGGCTCAGCCAACCCGAGCGATAAGCGGAGCCGCCCGAGCGGCAATGGGTCGCCAGCCCAGCGGCGGAGAGGCGGCCCAGCGATAGTGGGGCCGCCAGCCCAGCGACGGAGGGGCGCCGCGAGCCGTGCGAGCCTCCAGCCCAGCGAGGCCAGCCCAGCGAGAAGAGGCCGCCCGAGCACGCAGGCGAGCCGCAAGCCCAGCGGCAGGCGCCTGTCGGGTCGGCGTGCATGGGACATGCACGCTGATCGACGTCGAGGGTGGAGTGTAGCGGCTGGTGGAGTCACGAGCAGCGGTGGCGCGATGGTGTTCACATCATCATCAAGCAACTCAAGTCGGCGCCTCGTCCGGTTCCTGCACCATGGTTGAAGCAACAACAAAGGAGAATATGCAACATCCACGAATTGATCGAGCAAAAGCTGGAAAGGAGTGCAGCTCGGTGACGGGAGGATCGGTCTTGCGACGCAAGTGTGGAGAAGCGGGAAAACAGTCTCGTCAAACACAACATCGCGAGAAATATAGACACGATTAAATCGGTATGTGAAGACACTTATAATCTTTATGAAGAGGACTGTATTCAAGAAACACACATTGTTTGGACCGATACTCAAGTTTATGCTTATTATGCGGACGAAGATGTGGCCAACAAGCACAACCGAACACTTTGAGTAGAGAGTAATCAGGAGTTTCATTGAGCAACACTTCAGCGGAGACTTCATGCGAAGAAGTCGTGGGAATCTGTTAATCAAAAAACAGGCAGTAACAAAGGCATCGCTCCCGAACCGAAACGGAACAGAGGCATGCGCAAGAAGTGTTAGGCCAGTTTCAACTATGTGACGATGCTTGCGCTCAGCAGCACCGTTCTGCTGATGTGTATGAGGACAAGACACATGGTGTGAGATGCCAAGCTTCTGAAAAAACGTGTTAAGATTACGATACTCACCCCCGGTCATTTGGATATAGATGATTTTGTAGCAAGCAATCGCTCAACATGTGCTTGAAATTGCATAAAGACATGAAACACATCTGATTTGCGCTTAATAAGGTAAATCCAAGTAAAGCGACTGAAAGCATCGATGAAACTGACATAGTAGTTGTGACCACTGACAGAAGTTTGGGCATAGCCCCATACACCCGAAAACACTAGTTCAAGAGGAGCTGTGACAACACGACTCGATACAGAAAAAGGCAACTGATGACTTTTGCCTTGTTGACAGGCATCACGTACTAGAAACTCTTTATTACTCGACTCAACGGGAAGATGATGACGATGAAGCACATGACGCACAATGGGAGTGGCAGGGTGGCCAAGATGAGAATGCCATTGTGACGATGACACCCGAACACCAGTGAAAACTTGGGAGGCTCCTGGCACATCAAGCGCATATAAGCCATCACGAGCTCGACCACTAAGAAGAACGTCCCTCGTGTCCCGGTCCTTAATAAAAAAATGGAAAGGGTGAAACTCAACGAACACATTGTTATCACGAGTTAATTTAGGGCGAGAGTAAACTACGTGTGGTGAGGAACACGAAGGACATCAGCGGACACAAGGTTTTAGTGGTGCGTGAAAGAAGAGATGCGACCAACATGTGAGATGGGCATACCTGATCCATTTGCGGTCGCGAACTTGATCATGGCGGTGTAGGACTGGCGAGTGGCGGTTTGTCAAGCTGGTTCGTCAAGTGGTCCGTGGCACCCGTGTCCATGTACCGGCAGGATCGATGAGTAGGATGGAGTGAAGCCGGGATCTGTGTCGCGAGAGCAGCTTGCTTCTCATTGCCCTTCCCATTGTTCCCAATGCCAAGAAAATCTCGTTTGATCACGGCGATGACAGCGAGGCGCCAAGTGTCCCTCAATACCGCAGAGTTGACCTCAACCCCACCACCACCGCCTCACGGTGGAGCCGCTTGCGGCGGGCGTCGATGGAGGGGGCGGGCGGACGGGCTGCCCCGAAGATGTGGCGCCTTCGCTGGCACCGCGAGCACCGCCCAAAGGCAGCGTTCACAGATGGACCCTCGAGTAGAGCGCCCGGTGAGCGGCGAACAGCGAGTCACTGTTGGTGTTGAGGAGGCGTGCATAGAGATCGCGGCGGCAGCGGCGTGTCACGCCTGTTGATGTTTTCAACAAGGAATCATAGTCCTCGTCAAGCCCATTGAGAATGAATGAAGTGAATTCCTCGTCACAAAAGGCTTCCCAATGGATGAGAGTGTATCAGCGAGGTCTTGACCTTGTTGAAGAAGGCGGTGACGAGAGATCATTTTTCTTGACCTCACCCAGCTGATTACGGATGGCAGAAGACCGAGCCAGCGACTGTGAAGAGAAGCTGGAGTCGAGCGTGGCCCATGCATCCCTCGACGTTGCGGCAAAGACCACCATGCCGGCCATGGAGGGAGTAAGCGAGGACTGAATAGCACCCAGAATAGCCTGATCCTGAGCAATCCACCGACGATGAGCAGGGTTGGACACCATGACAGAACCACTGCAGTGAGGGCACGGAACCATGGCGGTGGACGGGGCAGCGTATCGTCGACATACCCCTCAAGGTAGTGACTACGCATCAGCGGTAACACCAGGCGCGCCACAGGAGGTAGTTATCTGCAGATAGCTTGACCGTCACCAGATGAGCAAAGTGGAGCGGTCCTGGTTCGGACAACGATGCGGGAAGCTGTGAGTCATCGTCGGAGGGCCTTGTATGGAACCAGCGCATCGGCCGACGGAGGCAGCACACAGAGTGTTGGTGATAACCGTAGGGCTGCCAGAGGGCACGCCGTGGGACTGCGGAGGCGCGGTGTGCGACCCAGCAGCACCGTAGGGCGCGCCATCGATGCATCACCGAGAGACGACGTGCGGCATCATTATCTGGTGTCGAGGGCGAGGCGACGTCTGGCGCAGAGTACACCCACCGTGGGGCTGCTGGACAGGGGCACCGTAGAGCGCCCGGCGCCGTCTTGGTGCGGGGACGGAGCGCCGTAGTAGCCGGAGGCGGGCGGCGCGTCGCGGGATTCACCCAGGGTAGCGCCATAGGGACCAGTAGCCGGCGGCGCGGCGGGAGATTGGCCCGGGGCAGCGCCGTGTTGCACCGGGGCAACGATCGGGGCGCCGTAGAAGGGCGCGGTAGATCGATCCGATCTAGATGGGTCGACTACGGGGGATCGGGACGGCGCCGTCGGGCGCGAGTCCAAGGCCGCCTGCCGAGCCCAGGCGAGCGGCGTGGACGCCATGAAGGGCGAGTCCGTTGCGGTCGTCGAGGCGGGACAGCGAGAGGAGGCCGACGCGACGGTGGCGGCGGCGGCAGAGGAGGCGGAAGCGCGCCGCGGATCGTACGCGTCGTCTGATACCATGTTAGACAAACTAGGTTTGGAACAATGCTCGATACCCTTGGTGGGTACGGCTGTCATATATTTATAAGAGGGAACCATACAAATACAGGTTATGTTACAACTCGTATATCTAACATATATACTTAGTCTAACACGCCAGAGCCAACGGGAGAGGAGAGCGATGTTCATTCGCTTGGAGCACATGATGCCCAGGCCGCCCTGCTCTGGGGCTTGCAGATGTCAGGCCAGCTAACCATGTGGTACTTCTGCTTATCATGCTGGCCAGCCCAGTAGAAGCGAGACTGGATCTTGGCGATCTCCTTATGAAGGGACTCGTGGAGGCTATAGAAGCTCATAAGGAAGAGCAGCAGGCTAGAGAGAGAAGAGTTGATCAGAATAGTACCGGCCGCCTTAGAAAGCCGTCTCCCCTGCCAGGGCTCGCACCGGGACTGGAGCCTAGATATAGCAGGCCTCAAGTCCGCGGTAGAAAGGCGCGAGTCGCTAATAGGGGTCCCCAAGTAGGAGGTGGGGAAAGAGCCCAGGCGGCAATTCAGCCGATTGGCGATAGCCAGAGACTCAGAGGGGGAATATCCCATTACCATGACGTCGCTCTTATCAAAGTTGATCTTGAGGCCCGACATTTGTTGGAAGCAAAGAAGGAGGAACTTGAGGTTGGCGATGTCCGTCTCGAGCCTTCGACCATGATGATCGTGTCGTCGACATCTTGAAGGATGGAAATCCCGGAGCCCCCCGAGAGATGGGGGGTAATCCCACGAATGTGACCAGCAGCCTTGGCCTTATCAAGAATGGCAGCCAGGGCGTCAACCACCATATTGAAGAGAAACGGGGAGAAGGGATCGCCCTGGCGAACCCCACAGAGGGTAGGGAAGAAGGGACCAACCTCTCCGTTGATGTTAACCGCCGTGCGACCACAAGAGACCATTTGCATGACTCTGGTGATCCAGCGGTCATCAAAGCCCTTCCGAAGAAGGACCTCTCTAAGGAAGGTCCAGCTGACCGTGTCATAGGCTTTGTGAAAATCGATCTTCAGAAACACCGCCTTAAGGTGTTTGGCCCGGACCTCATGAAGGACCTCATGAAGGACCAAAACCCCGTCCAGGATATATCGTCCTCTAATGAAGGCCGACTGATTAGGATGGGTAATCCGATCAGCCAGCAGGGTCACCCTATTGGCGTACCCTTTGGCCAAGATCCGGAAGATCATGTTGATGACCGTGATCGGCCGGAATTGGCGGATGTCGGACGCCCCAGGGACCTTGGGGATGAGAGAAATGATCCCATAGTTGAGGCGACCGAGGTCGATGGCACCCACAAAGAATTCCTCAAAGATGGCCATGACCTCGGGTTTAATGACGTTCCAAAAGGTCTAGAAGAAAATAACAGGAAGACCATCAGGGCCCGGGGCCGAGGAGGAGTTCATACCCTTGATAGCCTCCCATACCTCCTGCTCAGAGAAGGGAGCCGACAGGGCGGTATTCTCCGCCCTGGAGACTAACTGACAACCGGCCCAACAGTCGTGGGCGAGGGACACGCCGCTCCGAGGAGCGGCGGAGAAAAGGGATCTATAGAAACCGTCGACATGAGACCGGATGTCGCAGGGGTCTTGGAGGAGGGTGCCCCCATCCCAGAGGAGGGGGATGGTGTTGCGTCTACGGCGGCCGTTGGCAATCGCCTGGAAGTAGGCGGTATTCGCATCACCCTTCAGGACCCACTTCTGGGCGCCCCGAATGCGCCAATAGGCCTCCTCATCGGAGTAGATCACGGACAGTTGGTCCTCCAGGTCATATCGGGCGAGCCACTCATCCGGAGACAGACCCACCAAGTCATCCCGGAGGTCAAGAGCTTGAATCGCGGCGAGGAGCACTTTCTTGCGCTCCCTGGCATCGCGCCCAAGGTTGGCCCCCCATCCCTTCATGAACTGTCTACCACGTTTCGCACAAAAGTGCCACGTGTCAATCGCCGAAGGGGGTCTGGGATGGGGGTGGGCACGGGCCTCAGTCCACCGGGCGCAAACTGCGTCCTTGAAACCAGCCTAGGAGATCCAGAAGGTCTCAAAGCGGAAACGGGGAGGGATCGGTGGACATTCGTCCGCAGAGGAGAGAAGGAGGGGGACATGGTCCGAGCCAATCCTAGTGATGGCGCGAAGAGAAGAGAGGGGGCAGCGGAGGTCCCACTCCGGGGAGACAAGGACCCTGTCCAAGACGGACTAGGTCGGGGAAGATTGTCGATTGGTCCAGGTAAATCGTGCACCAATCCTATCAACCTCCCGCAGGGCGAGGTCAGCGATGAAGTCATTAAACATCTGCATTCTGGCCAAGCAAACATTGCCGTTGTTCTTGTCTTCCGCCACACGAAGCAGGTTGAAGTCGCCCCCCACCACCACGGGGAGGGAGGCTGCCGAGATCTTAAGATGCAGCTCCTCGAGGAAGGTCGCCGACCTACTATGGTCAGCAGGCCCATAGACAATGATGATCTCCCATTTGAAGTTGAGAGATCTCTCGAAAAGCTCCATGCTGACGAAGAATTCCCCCCGGTCCATACTGCCCACCTCGAAAGTGGCATCCTTTACTCCTAAAAGGATGCCACCCGAGTGGCCCGCGCTCCCACTAGAAGGGAGCCAGTGCCACGCAAAGAGGTTGGAGCTCAAATGATCGAGCTCGGGGAGCGAGAATTCGCGACGCATGGTCTCCTGGACAGCCACGATGTCAATGTGTTCATCCCGCATGTACTCCACAAGCTGGCGGCGACGACCATCAAGGCCGAAGCCGCGGATGTTCCAGAAGAGGGCCCGCATTTGGAGCCATCGGGGGGCTGCTTGACCCCAGGACACGGGAGGCGCTCTGCGCGGGGAGAGCGGCAGTGCGAGAGCGGGTACGGCTGCGGATCTTGGCTGGGGGGGAGGAGCCTGACGCCGCGGACGGGAGGAAGAGGGAGGGATCCCGTCGGCAAGTGCGTCCGGGGGGGAAAGGAGAGCGGCCCGGACCTCGGCAAGCTTCCCCTCAAGGATCTCGCGCGCCTGAATGGCAGCGATCTGAACTAACGGGGGGCCGACCTCCCCCCTGAAGATGATAGCAGAGTCGGAAGCTACTTTGGCAAGGTTGCCAAGGGGGATAGATTCTAGAGCAGAGAAGGAACAAGACGAGGCCGAGGGGGGACGGGGGGCGTACCTGGCTCCAGGTTACGGGCAGCGGCGCGGAGCTCGGCCCTCTCGCGGATGGGCAGCGCCGGGGATCCCTCCGGGAGGGCCGCGTCCAGCCGCGCACTCCGGCGAGAGGCCACCACCGGGGAGGAGGTCGACCTGTCGCGGCGGGAGTACGCCGCCGAGTGAAGAGGGGGCGGCTGGGCCGCCATCGGGGTGAGCACGCGGGTCGCCCCCTCCCTCAAGACCGGCGAGGGCGGCGGCGCCAGCGAAGGTGGCCCGGTGCAGCCGAAGAGGGGGAGCTTCGCCAACGGCATCCCAGCCGGTGGAGGAGGAGGCGGAGGCGATGGGACGGGGAGGGGTGACAGCGCCGTGTCGGCGACCGGGAGGGACGGCATCGACTGGGCATCCTTCCTCCCAGGGGGCGACGGCACCGGGTCAGCGACCGGGAGGGGGCAGGAGCTGCCTGGGCCTCCTCCCCCGGTGGGGGGGACGGGTCGGGGAGGGCGTCGGCAACCGGGGAGAGGAGGGCCTCCACCGGCGATGCCAGCCCCACCAGAGGTGCCGCCAGTGCCGCACGGGCGGGGGAGTAGACACAGGGTGTGGCCGCCGAAACCGTCCCGGTGGTAGTGGATGGCGACGGCGAGCGCGGGGAAGAGGCCGGGCACACCACCATACCGACACTGGAGATGTCGCTCCCCTCGGAGGAGGAGGCTGGCGCGAGAGCAGTGTCGACCAACCAGGGGAGGAGGGCGGTCTTGCGGCCCTGGCCCCCCTGTCGGCGGGGGGGGGGAGAGAGGGGGAAGGGGAGCGGGAGTCCTCAGATGCCCCCTCCTCATCCGAGCGGCGGGAGCGGTGCCGCCCGTGGTAGTCACCACCGGCCCCTGGGTTGCCACCGGGGAGGGCAGCGTCGAAGGTGCGGGGACGCCCAATGTGGTTGGGTGGCTCGGGGGCAATCCTGAGGTCAAATCCCTGGTCGTTGAAGAAGACGCGGACTGAGGTGCGAAGCTTGGTGGAGTCAAGACACTTGACCTTGACCCGGACCTCCTCCTCCTTGCGGAGAGAGAGCTCATCCATGGCCACCACCTTGCCCAGGAGACGGGACATCTGGCGAATGACGGGCTCGGACTGCGCAATATCGGGCAGGCTGGAGATGAGGATCCAGGCGGTGTCGAGGACGGCCACCGCCTGAGCATCGAGAACTGGCTCGGAGATCTCGACCACCAGCTGGTTGAGGGCGAGGGTGATCCGGCCACTACGCGTCGCGTAGCCGTAGCTGACCGAGTCGGGGAAGATGACGGAGAAGATGTGGGCAGCGGAAGGGTGACCACCACTACTGGAATCTGGCACTTTGCCATCTGCCATGACAGATGGCAAAGGCATGGTCGACGGATGGCAAAGGCTTTGCCATCTGCCAGCAGATGGCAAAGCAGGTCGTCCGAAAACCTGCGGTAAAGGCTTCTTTGCCATCTGGCGGCTGATGGCAAGAGCTCATAACTGCCATCTGCTGGCGGATGGCAAAGCCTCTAACGGGTTAGCCCGTTAGAAGGCTAACGGCATACTTTGCCATCTGCCAGCAGATGGCAAAGGCTGTAGGCTCTTTGCCATCTGCCAGCGGATGGCAAAGGCTGCAGGCTCTTTGCCATCTGCCACCAGATGGCAAAGAGCCCAAATAGGGCAGCCCAAATTGTACATGTAGATGACACGTGGCCTCTTTGCCATCTGCCAGCTGATGGCAAAGCTCTTTGCCATCTGCCAGCAGATGGCAAAGTGACTATATTGCCCCATTTGATTTTGATTTTTCGTGTATCAGTTCCTTTTCACAGAAAATCAAACACAAATATATTTATATGACCAATATAGCATATTCAACACATATTACCAATAGTCATGAACACATATATATCCAACACATGTTACCAATAGTAGCAAGTATGTTCATATATATCCAACACATGTTACCAATAGTAGCAAGTTTCATCCGGTACATATACATAGTTTCATCAATATTACACAGTTTCGTCCATAGGTAGCAAGTTTCACAAGGTCAAAACCAAAACTAAATACAAGCACTCCATCAACCCAAGCTTCCTGATCTTAAGCAAATCTGTAAAATGGGAAAGAAGTAAGTTAGAAGAAGACTAGAAGAAGAAGATTATTATGATGCGGAAATATGCATGGATTGTCAAAAGTTGCATTATCCTACTATCACTAGTACAACAAAGCTGCAGGTTGGCATAGTTCATGAACCATGTACATCATGACAAATACAATATCATCCAATGCTCGACTATGAGCACAGGTGGTGCTGCTAGAGAGGGAACTATGGGCACTCAGAATAAATTAACAGAGTATGCATGCATGGGAAAACTCAAGAGCTCCAGCCCTTTCCCAAAGCTTCTATTACTCCATATTCTATCCTTCAGCGAAGAAATGTGAGTGCTAAGCAGCAATGATGGAAAAAAATCGGAATTAGTGCTGATTTCTAACACTCTGCATGTAACAAGTACTGCTACACTACCCAGGTGGCCAAATTCAGAGCAACAAAGGTCAATGGGGAAAACCAAGGGCATGCACTTTACTGAAATAATGAGTTTTAACCCACATTGGAACAAATATAACTGAAATCCTAATAGAGTCAGAATAAATCCTAAACCCGAAGAATTAACAACCCAATCCACTGTCACTGCTTGCATAGCCATTGTATCCAAACATGCCCTACATTCAGTGCTACATACAGTGAAATGTTGGACATAGACAAACATGCAATACCGTTGATCTCGAAGCGCGCAACCTTGAGCTCGAAGGTCGAGATCTCGGAAGCCTGCTGCTCGAACAGGTCCGTCAGCTTGTAGGCCACCGTGCCCAAGTGGTCGACGGCGTTGACAACGGCCCTCACCGCGTAGTCCTTCAGGTTGTCCAGCACCCTGACGACAATTAGAGAGTTCAGTTTCATGAAAACATGTCATATTCTCAAGCAAGATTACAACACACGTTTGAAATCACTACACTTTAACATCCAATACCCTTTGTGGCCCGTTTTATATTCCTCCGTACACATCTGTATGCATTTTCAATGGAGCTGGATTGGAAGAATCGAGATATGCTTCGCTGCAGAGTAGGTGTATGTTCTATCGGATCAGTTATTTTGTATATACACAATAGGGAGCAGCAAAGTGGAGTCAAATATTATAGTTTTTACTTATCCAACTATATTATCTAGGAAATTAGCCATCTCTAAAGAGACCAGCCACTGCAAAATAAAAAGAGACCAGCCGCAGGTAAACTTGAAGAAATAAACGACGTGCGGCAGGTGCGATCAACGTTAAAAAGGAGCAGCGGCAGCTTTTTCTACCAAGAGGAGCAGCGGCAGCTATGGGGAAGTTTCAGGTTGGGCTGCATGTTTCACAAACAAGATACATACTACTATTTCTTCCATGAGAACATTGCTTGAGAACGGAAAAAGAATTATAGGATGGCATCGCGGCTCCATTGATCATGTACGTACTTAATTGAGGTAAAGTTAAAAATCTTAATTCTGCAGCTCCAGAGATCTCTTAATTCTGCTCACACCATAAAAAAAGGCCAGCGACAGGTTTTAAAAAATGGACCAATGGCATGTACGATGCAGAAACTTAATAAGAAGGAGGAGCAGCAGCTATACGGTGGAAGTTTCCAGGTTGGCGCATATTTGATAAACAAGATACGTACTATTTTTGCATGATTACATTGCTTGAGCATGAAAAATAATTAGGCGATGGCTGCGCCTAATTCTATGGATCATAGTCGAGAGACATACAACATTGTACGTACTTGCTCCTTGTATGTACTCACTTCGGAAAACCAAGAATACAATGGGACAGAAGTTACATACAGTCGACTGAGACTTCGCGAAGTCTCAGTCGGCTGACGTCACCCATGCAGATTAGGCCTGTTGACCAGCTCTCCCTCTCCTGGACCATATCCGACCTGGCTTCTGGGCTTTTTTCTTTCTTTTCCTGTTTGTTTGTTTGTTTTTTTGGCTGGGCTTTCTTAATTTGTTTGTTCTGATTGGGTCGGGCTGGCCTATGAAAATATTTTTTACCAACACATATGAAAAAGGCTATTGAACAAAAAAAGGAACAAAATAAAGCCCAGCAGATAGAGACAAGAAACTGTATGCTAAATTGAACGGTGCTGTCCATGGTTCATGGAGTTGATCACAGGAACGTATGGATGTTTTTTCAGCAAGTCAACTAGCAACTTACATAGACATCAAGTAGCTAGTTAGCAAAATTCATGCATTAGCTATTTTAAAAATACAGCAAAAAGCATGGAGACAAGGCAACATAACAAGTTAAAGATCATGTGTTTCCTAGTTAACATCCTGTATCAACTACTAAAACTCTAGAAAAAATATGAACATATTTAGAGGTTACAAACCAGTGTAGGCAAGCCCTCCGACACTTCCGTGTACGTGATTTCTACATGATATCCTCCCTCTTCTGACCCTACAAAAAGCTTATAGTTCATATTTTCAGTTCAGATTTGAATTATGTATTTGGTTTGCCACAAACGTCACCTTTGCTCCCATCATGTTGTTGAAACAGACCCTTTCATTGCATGGCACAACCTATTTTGGTTAAACACAAAAAAGCAAAGAACAAAAGTTAGGAGTGGTGTCATGACAAAGACTAATATAAAAAGAAACAAAGGATAAAAAATGAGAAAATATATTAAAAAAAGAAGCTAGTGAGTTACCCCTGCGTTTTTGAAGTGCTCCCATACATACATGCTGAAACCGCTTCCCTCACTCTCATAGTTGCAATGGTTCAAACAACCTCCACAAGCCATCTCCTGTGCGCATAAAAAAGAAGCAAAAAAGAAAATAATTAAATGGATAATTCACTAACAGCACAAATATGAAAAAAGTAAAAAACTGGATTCAGAAAAGCATAACTAGAAAATGAATGATTGCAAAACATCTAGATTTCAGCATTTACTCATGTAGGTTTATGACTGTGTGAACCCAAACCCTGCTTACCAGATGCTAAGCGCCATTATTTACACAACAAAAAAGAACTACTGCTGCCCCTAATTAATCTAATATAGCAGTGGTGACAAACCCAGCAGAAACACAACTCCTAACTTTTGTTTCCAGAGAATGATTTGCTGGCACTCAGCAGAAACACAGCGAGATCAAGTTGTCAAAAAAAAAAGAATGACTAGTAGAGGCTATATCCTAACAAAAGGTCAACTTAGGCACCCTAAAAACACATGCTCTCCTCCTGTATAGAAGCATGGAAGAACTGGAATAATTAAGATTTGTTCTCCAGCAAACGAAGTCCCCCTGATTTAATGACTCTCAAAAAGTCATAGCATAAAAATGGCAGTACTGGCAGTACTTTTGCTCAATACTATTCCAGATCTTCTCGGCCAAAGATCCAAATTAATCTCTAAGTACCTACAAAGCAAAAAAAAATATAGTAGTACCCGTAGTACTAGTTCTGGTCCTACACATGTATAGATCAATTAGGTCAGCTCTAGTGATGTTGAGCTTTTGCACCTGCACAAAACTGTAAAAAACCAGTACCACACCAGAAAAATGGGTTTCAGTAAAAATCTGAAAAATTAAAAATCAACATGCCACTGCTAGTGATGGGTTCAGTAATCATTATCTTGATTCCATAGAAAAAATTAGAGCATGGTACTGATTCTAGGGTTCAGCAAAATCTGAAAAACAAAAAAAACGATACTGCTAGAAAATACGTTCAGTAATCATTCTCTTTGACTGCATAGAAAGATTTGAACATGCTACTGATTAATAGGGTTTCAGAAAAAATCTGAAAAAACAAAAAAAATACAAGCCCACTCCTAGTGATAGGTTCAGTAATAATCTCTTGTTTCCAGAGAATGGTTTCAAAACAAGCTACTGATTAATAGGGTTTGAGCAAAATCTGAAAAAAAACATGTCACTCCTAGTGATAGGTTTCAGTATTAATCCTCTTGTTTCCAGAGAATGATTTCAACATGCTACTGATTGCACAAGGGTTTCGGCAATCTGAAAAAAAAATCAAACAAAAAATGGGCGCACTACATACCACTGCTTGAAGAAAAAGGACACGAAAAAAGGACTAAATCTGGGAGGGATTCCATGCTTCAAGCTACTAATCTAGACTTGATCCAAACAGAAAATGGAACCCAATCCCCTCAGATCTGAAGCAGAGCGCCAAAAAATAAACAAAAAAATTGGAGGAAAGAGGGTAACACTTACTCCACTAGCAGCATCGCCCACCTCCACTTGCGGTCGAATCCGTCGTCGTTGGGGGAGGCGAGCTCCGTCTCCCACTTGAGCGCCCGGCCCCCGCCGCGCGGCTTCTCCTCTGCCATCCACTTGACATTCCGGCCGCCAGGCTCCGTGGCCGCGTAGGTGTACTTGCGGCGCGCCGGCTGCGGGGCGGCCGCGTGGGCCGTGAGCTCGGCCAGCGGCGGTCGGTGGTCGTCTGCAGGAGGAAGGCGTCTTGGGGAGGGATGGGGGCGGGCGAAGAAGGGGTCGGCGGGGAGGTAGAGGTCGACGAGGTTGGGATGGTGGGGGAAGGCGAAGGGGATGGGGATGGGGGTGGGAGGAAGGGGCAGGAGGCGGAGAGGGAGGAGGTAGGTGGTGGTGTGTGGATGAGATGCGAACGTTGTTTTTTTTTACCTGGATGGGTGGGGAGAGAGGGAGGGGATAACCCCACAGTTCTTTTTTACTTGGAAAAAAATAACCCCATGCCATCTGCTGGCAGATGGCAAAGAGGTGGGGCTGGTACGCCATTACACGCTTGACGGCCACAGGATTTGCCAACCTCTTTGCCATCTGCTGGCAGATGGCAAAGATTATTTGCCATCCACTAGCAGATGGCAAAGAATTGGCTGATGGCAACCATGTTCTTTGCCGTTTGTCAGTTCTTTGCCATCTGTTTTTTATAAGCAGATGGCAAAGACGTTCTTTGCCATCAGCTGGCAGATGGCAAAGAGCTGGCTGATGGCAAATTCCCTGTTTCCAGTAGTGCACCCACTCCCACTGGTGGCGGTAGAGGTGGTTGAGCTCCGCCTCAATCATCTCAGGAGATGCCACGCCGTCGACGACCGTGACAATCGCCTGGAGGGAGGGAGATGGTGGAGGGGCATCCGGGACCTCGAGGTGGAAGAAACCCAACCCCTCAATCCCATGCCCATACATCATGAGCTCGGAAATCACCGGTCTAGCCGGACACAGGATGGCAGGGTGGCCGGGGTCCTTGCAGAGGTAGCAGCACTGGGGATTGACGCAGGTAACCTGAGAGTGGCCCCTCACCCCACAGTTGAAGCAGGGGGGCGAGGAAGGCCGGAGACAGGCCCCCGCGCGGGGTGGAGCCATAGCCCTTGGCGGAGGCACAGGCGGCGGGGACGCACGCCGCGCGCTTCTTCTTCTTCTTGGCCGGGCCGGGCCGGCCGCGGCCGGTGCGACCACCGGGAGCCAAGGCCGGAGCCACACTCCCAGAGGCAGCGGCGTGGGGCGGCACATATCGACGCGGCTCAGCCGGAGTGGGGAGGATCCCATCCCGGGGGCGGGGCGAGCTCGGCCTCGCGGTGCGGGGTGGGGAAGGAGAGCGGGCCCGGCGGGATGGAGGCGACAGAGAGCGCCGGCGGCCACGCCAATCGCCCGGAGAGGCCCGAGGGGAGCGGGAACGGCCACGGCCCTCACGGCGGGGAGGGGATCGGCGGCGATCTCAGAGCTCACGAAGCTCCCTCCGAAGCTCCTCCTCGCGTCGAACGCTGTCGGGGGAGGGTCGAGCGGGCTCCCGGTGGAGCTCGCCGGCCTTGCGCTTGTCCCGGGGAGCGGGGTCATCCCACTCCCGAGGCATGTCGCGCGACGGCGAGGAGGGGGAGGCGAGGTCGGGATGGAAGGGGAACCAGGAGGGGTGGAGGAAGGGGGGAGATCCTGGAGCGCCGGCCGGAGGGGAGGGGGCGGCGCGGGGGACCGGAGATGGCAGGGGGGCGGGAGGAGTCGGGGTCGGGATGGGGGTGGCGGCGCTGGTCGGGGGAGGTAGAGGGAAATCGTGAGGGAGCCAGATCGAAGGAGCTACCACTCCCCTGGGCCTAGGTTTAGAAACCGGTCGGCCCAGCCAAGGGGGGGAAGGGGGGAGCTGAGCGGGCCGAGTCGGGGTGGGCCGGGGAAGGCCTAGGAGCGCGCCTGGATGGTCCGATGATCGGGATGGGCCAGGGCCCAGCAACCCACCAGCTCGGCAGCCGAGAGGGAGAGGGGCGGGGGGCACGAACCCTACCGCCGCCGGCCTCGGGCGTCGCCGCCGACGAGGGGAGGAGAAGGAGGGAAGGAGGAGCCGCCGCCGCCCGAACCGTCCGCACCCGGAGACTGGAGCTCCCGAAGTGGGCAATAAAAGGCCGGAACGGGGCGGCGCGGAGCGTCCGGCGCGAGAGGGCCGAGGGAGAGGCACCCGCCGGCGAAGGGGATGAAGGAAATATGCCCTAGAGGCAATAATAAAGTTATTATTTATTTCCTTATTTCATGATAATTGTTTATTATTCATGCTAGAATTCTATTAATCGGAAACATGATACATGTGTGAATACATAGACAAACAGAGTGTCACTAGTATGCCTCTACTTGACTAGCTCGTTAATCAAAGATGGTTATGTTTCCTAGCCATAGACATGAGTTGTCATTTGATTAACGGGATCACATCATTAGGAGAATGATGTGATTGACATGACCCATTCAGTTAGCTTAGCACCCGATCGTTTAGTATGTTGCTATTGCTTTCTTCATGACTTATACATGTTCCTATGACTATGAGATTATGCAACTCCGTTTACGGAGGAACACTTTGTGTGCTACCAAAGCGTCTGGCGTAAGCTGGGTGATTATAAAGGTGCTCTACAGGTGTCTCCAAAGGTACTTGTTGGGTTGGCGTATTTCGAGATTAGGATTTGTCACTCCGAATGTCGGAGAGGTATCTCTGGGCCCTCTCGGTAATGCACATCATTATAAGCCTTGCAAGCAATGTGACCAATGAGTTGGTTACGGGATGATGCATTACAGAACGAGTAAAGAGACTTGCCGGTGACGAGATTGAACTAGGTATTGGATACCGACGATCGAATCTCGGGCAAGTAACATACCAATGACAAAGGAAACAACGTATGTTGTTATGCGGTCTGACCGATAAAGATCTTCGTAGAATATGTAGGAGCCAATATGGGCATCAGGTCCGCTATTGGTTATTGACGGAGGCGTGTCTCGGTCATGTCTACATTGTTCTCGAACCGTAGGGTCCCTGCGCTTAAGGTTACGATGGCAGTTATTATGAGTTTTGATGTACCGAAGGAGTTGAGTCCGGATGAGATCGGAAATGACGAGGAGTCTCGAAATGGTCGAGGCGTAAAGATCGATATATTGGACGACTATATTCGGAGTTCGGAAAGGTTCAGTGATTCGGGTTTTTGAGTCCGGAGAGTTACGGAATTCGTATTGGGCCTCATTGGGCCATACGGGAAAGGAGAGAAAGGGCTCAAAAGGTGGCCGCGCCCCTCCCCTTGCTCTAGTCCGAATTGGACTAGGGAAGGGGGGCGCCCCCTTCCTTCCTTCTCCTTCTATCTTCCCTTTCCTTCTCTCCTACTCCCACTACATGGAAGGATTCCTAGTAGGACTAGGAAAAGGGGAATCCTACTCCCGGTGGGAGTAGGACTCCCCTTGGCGCGCCAAACCTAGGGCCGGCCTCCTCCCTCCCTTGCTCCTTTATATACGGGGGCAGGGGGCACCCCATGGACACACAAGTTGATCATTGATATCGTTCCTTAGCCGTGTGCGGTGCCCCCCTCCACGATATTACACCTCGGTCATATTGTAGCGGTGCTTAGGTGAAGCCCTGCGACAGGAGAACATCAAGATCGTCACCACGCCGTCGTGCTGACGGAACTCCCCCTCGGAGCCTCTACTAGATTGGAGATCGAGGGTGCGTCATCGAGCTGTACGCGTGTCAAGAACTCGGAGGTGCCGGAGTAACGGTGCTTGGATCGGTTGGACCGGGAGGATGTACGACTACTTCCTCTACGTTGTGTCAGCGCTTTCGCTTCGGTCTCGAGTGCGTAGACAACACTCTCCCCTCTCGTTGCTATGCATCACCATGATCTTGTGTGTGCGAGGAAAATTTTGAAATTACTCGTTCCCTAACGGTGGCATCGAGCCAGGTTTTATGGTTTGATGTTATATGCACGAGTAGAACACAAGTGAGTTGTGGGCGATATAAGTCATCTGCCTACCAGCATGTCATACTTTGGTTGGCGGTATTGTTGGATGAAGCGGCCGGACCGACATTACGCCAGACGCTTACGCGAGACTGGTTCTACCGGCGTGCTTTGCACACAGGTGGCTGGCGGTGTCGGTTTCTCAACTTTAGTTGAACCGAGTGTGGCTACACCGGTCCTTGCGAAGGTTAAAACGGAGTCTATTTGACAAACTATCATTGTGGTTTTTATGCGTAGGTGAGATTGGTTCTTGCTTAAGCCCGTAGCAGCCACGTAAAACTTGCAACAACAAAGTAGAGGACGTCTAACTTGTTTTTGCAGGGCATGTTGTGATGTGATATGGTCAAAACATGATGAGATATAAGTTGTTGTATGAGATGATCATGTTTTGTTGAAGTTATCGGCGACTGGCAGAAACTCTGTGGTTGTCTCTTTGTTGCATAAGATGCAAGTGCCAAATAATTGCTTTACTTTATCGCTATGCGATAGCAATAGTTGCAAGAGCAATAGTTGGTGAGACGACCATGTGACGACACATTGATATAGATCAAGATGATGAAGATCATGGTGTCATGCCGGTGACGATAAAGATCATGACAATACTTTGGAGATGGAGATCAAAGGCGCAAGATGATCATGGCCATATCATGTCACATATTTTGATTGCATATGATGTTTATCTGTTATACATCTTATTCTTGCTTTGATTGACGGTAGCATTTTAAGATGATCTCTCACTAATTATCAAGAAGTGTTCTCCTGAGTATGCACCGTTGCCAAAGTTAAATCGTGCCCGGACACCACGTGATGATCGGGTGTGATAAGCTCTCGTCCATCTACAGCGGGTGCAAGCCAGTTTTGCACACGCGAATACTCAGGTTAAACTTGCGAGCCTAGCATATGCAGATATGGCCTCGGAACACGGAGACCGAAAGGTC
Organism: Aegilops speltoides; assembly: GCA_021437245.1. NCBI lineage: Eukaryota > Viridiplantae > Streptophyta > Magnoliopsida > Poales > Poaceae > Aegilops > Aegilops speltoides. Next base: position 525,339,529 of record CM038147.1, read on the forward strand.
GGCGTGAATCATATAGTAGATATGATCAACATAAGATGTTCACCATTGAAAACTACTCCATCTCACGTGATGATCGGTTATGGTTTAGTTGATTTGGGTCACGTGATCACTTAGATGACTAGAGAGATGTCTGTCTAAGTGGGAGTTCTTAAGTAATATGATTAATTGAACTTAAATTTATCATGAACTTAGTCCTGGTAGTATTTTGCAAATTATGTTGTAGATCAATAGCTTGCATTGTTGCTTTCATATGTTTATTTTGATATGTTCCTAGAGAAAATTATGTTGAAAGATGTTAGTAGCAATGATGCGGATTGGATCCGTGATCTGAGGTTTATTTTCATTGCTGCACAGAAGAATTATGTCCTTAATGCACCGCTAGGTGATAGACCTATTGCAGGAGTAGATGCAGACGTTATGAACGTTTGGCTAGCTCAACATGATGACTACTTGATAGTTTTGTGCACCATGCTTTATGGCTTAGAATCGGGACTTCAAAGATGTTTTGAACGTCATGGACCATATGAGATGTTCCAGGAAATGAAGTTAATATTTAAAGCAAATACCCGAGTTGAGAGATATGAAGTCTCCAACAAGTTCTATAGCTAAAAGATGGAGGAGAATCGCTCAACTAGTGAGCATGTGCTCAGATTGTCTGGGTACTACAATCGCTTGAATCAAGTGGGAGTTATTCTTCCAGATAAGATAGTGATTGACAGAATTCTCTAGTCACCATCACCGAGTTAATAGAACTTCGTGATGAACTATAGTATGCAAGGGATGGCGAAAACGATTCGAGCTCTTCGTGATGTTGAAATCGACGAAGGTAGAAATCAAGAAAGAGCATCAAGTGTTGATGATTGACAAGACCACTAGTTTCAAGAAAATGGCAAAGGAAAGAAAGGGAACTTCAAGTGGAAAGACAAGCAAGTTGTCACTCCTTGAAGAAGCTCCAAGCTGGACCAAAGCCTGAAACTGAGTGCTTACACTGCAAAGAAAATGGTCCTTGGAAGCGGAAATGCCTAAATATTTGGTGGATAAGAAGGATGGCAAAGTGAACAAGTGTATATTTGATATACAGGTTATTGATGTGTGCTTTACTAGTGTTTATAGTAGCCCCTGAGTATTTGATACTTGTTCGGTTGCTAAGATTAGTAACTCGAAACAGGAGTTACAGAATAAACAGAGACTAGTTGAAGGGAAAGTGACGATGAGTGTTGGAAGTAGTTCCAAGATTGATATGATCATCATCGCACACTCCCTATACTTTCAGGATTAGTGTTGAACCTAAATAAATGTTATTTGGTGTTTGCGTTGAGCATGAATATGATTTGATCATGTTTATTGCAATACGGTTATTCATTTAAGTTAGAGAACAATTATTGTTCTGTTTACATGAATAAAACCTTCTATGGTCATACACACCAACGAAAATGGTTTGTTGGATCTCGATCGTAGTGATACACATATTCATAATATTGAGGCCAAAAGATGCAAAGTTAATAATGATAGTGCAACTTAATTTTGGCACTGCCGTTTAGGTCATATTGGTGTAAAGCGCATGAAGAAACTCCATAAAGATGGATTTTCGGAATCACTTGGTTATGAATCATTTGATGCTTGCGAACCGTGCCTTTTGGGCAAGATGACTAAAATTCTGTTCTTCGGAACAATGGAACGAACTACCGACTTATTGGAAATAATACATACTGATGTATGCAGACCAATGAGTATGAAGGCTCGTGGCAAGTATCATTATTTTCTGACCTTCACAAGATGATTTGGGCAGATATGGGTATATCTACTTGATGAAACATAAGTCTGAAATAGTTGAAAGGTTCAAAGAATTTCAGAGTGAAGTGGAAAAATCATCGTAACAAGAAAATAAAGTTTCTGCGATCTGATCACAGAGACAAATATTTGAGTTACGAGTATGGTCTTCAATTAAAACAATGTGGAATAGTTTCATAGCTCACGCCACCTGGAACACCACATCGTTATGGTGTGTCCGAACGTCGTAACCGCACTTTATTTGATATGGTGCGATCTATGATGTCTCTTATCAGTTTACCACTATCATTTTGGGGTTATGCATTAGAGACAGCTGCATTCACGTTTAAAATAGGGCACCATCTAAATCCGTTGAGACGACACCATATGAACTATGGTTTAGCAGTAAACCTAAGCTGTTGTTTCTTAAAGTTTGGAGTTGCGATGCTTATATGAAAAGGGTTTTCAACTTGATAAGCTCGAACCCAAATCGGAGAATCGTCTTCATAGAATACCCAAAGGAAATTGTTGGGTACACCTTCTATCACAGATCCGAAGGCAAATTTGTTGCTGATAATAGATCCTTTCTAGAGAAGGAGTTTCTCTCGAAAGAAGTGAGTGGGAGGAAAGTAGAACTTGATGAGGTAACTATACCTGTTCCCTTATTTGAAAGTAGTTCATCACGGAAATCAGTTCCAGTGATTCCTACACCAATTAGTGAGGAAGCTAATGATGATGATCATGAAACTTCAGATCAAGTTACTACAGAACCTCGTAGGTCTTCCAGAGTACGGTCCGCACCGGAGTGGTACGGTAATCTTGTTCTCGAAGTCATGTTACTAGACCATGATGAACCTACGAACTATGAGGAAGCGATGATGAGCCCAGATTCCGCAAAATGGCTTAAGGCCATAAAATCTGAGATATAATCCATGTATGAGAACAAAGTATGGACTTTGAGTGACTTGCTCGATGATCAGCAAGCCATGTTAAATAAATGGATCTTCAAGAGGAAGACGGACACTGAGAGTAGTGTTACTATCCACTAAGCTCGACTTGTTGCAAAAGGTTTTCAACAAAGTTCAAAGGTGTTGAATACGATGAGATTTTCTCACTCGTATCGATGCTTAAGTCTGTCTGAATCATGTTAGCAATTGCCACATTTTATGAAATCTGGCAAATGGATGTCAAAACTGCATTCCTTAATGGATTTATTAAAGAAGAGTTGTATATGATGCAACTAGAAGGTTTTGTCAATCCTAAAGGTGCTAACAAAATGTGCAAGCTCCAGCGATCCATCTATGGACTGGTGCAGGCATCTCGGAGTTGGAATATACGCTTTGATAAGTTGATCAAAGCATATAGTTTTATACAGACTTGCGGTGAAGCCTGTATTTACTAGAAAGTGAGTGGGAGCACTACAGCATTTCTGATAAGTATATGTGAATGACATATTGTAGATCGGAAATAATGTAGAATTATTCTGCAAAGCATAAAGGAATGTTTGAAAGGAATTTTTCAAAGAAAGACCTCGGTGAAGCTGCTTACATATTGAGAATCAAGATCGATAGAGATAGATCAAGACGCTTGATAAGTTTTTTCAATGAGTACATACCTTGACAAGATTTTGAAGTAGTTCAAAATGGAACAGTCAAAGAAAGAGTTCTTGCCTATGTTACAAGGTGTGAAATTGAGTAAGACTCAAAACCCGACCACGGAAGAAGATAGAAAGAGAATGTAAGTCATTCCCTATGCCTTGGCCATAGGTTCTATAAAGTATGCCATGCTCTGTACCAGATCTATTGTATACCCTACACTGAGTTTGGCAAGGGAGTATAATAGTGATCTAGGAGTAGATCACTGGACAGCGGTCAAAATTATCTGTAGTGGAATAAGGATATATTTCTCGATTATGGAAATGACAAAAGGTTCGCCGTAAAGGGTTACGTCGATGCAAGTTTTGACACCGATCTAGATGACTCTAAGTCTCGATCTAGATACATATTGAAAGTGGGAGCAATTAACTAAAGTAGCTCCGTGCAGAGCATTGTAGACATAAAAAATTGCAAAATACATAACGGATCTGAATGTGAAAGACCCGTTGACTAAGATTCTCTCACAAGCAAAACATGATCACACCTTAGTACTCTTTGGGTGTTAATCACATAGCGATGTGAACTAGATTACTGAATCTAGTAAACCCTTTGGGTGTTGGTCACATGGCGATATAAACTATGGGTGTTAATCACATGATGATGTGAACTATCGATGTTAATCACATGGTGATGTGATCTAGATTATTGACTCTAGTGCAAGTGGGAGACTGAAGGAAATATGCCCTAGAGGCAATAATAAAGTTATTATTTATTTCCTTATTTCATGATAATTGTTTATTATTCATGCTAGAATTGTATTAATCGGAAACATGATACATGTGTGAATACATAGACAAACAGAGTGTCACTAGTATGCCTCTACTTGACTAGCTCGTTAATCAAAGATGGTTATGTTTCCTAGCCATAGACATGAGTTGTCATTTGATTAAAGGGATCACATCATTAGGAGAATGATGTGATTGACATGACCCATTCAGTTAGCTTAGCACCCGATCGTTTAGTATGTTGCTATTGCTTTCTTCATGACTTATACATGTTCCTATGACTATGAGATTATGCAACTCCCGTTTACCGGAGGAACACTTTGTGTGCTACCGAACGTCACAACGTAACTGGGTGATTATAAAGGTGCTCTACAGGTGTCTCCAAAGGTACTTGTTGGGTTGGCGTATTTCGAGATTAGGATTTGTCACTCCGAATGTCGGAGAGGTATCTCTGGGTCCTCTCGGTAATGCACATCATTATAAGCCTTGCAAGCAATGTGACCAATGAGTTGGTTACGGGATGATGCATTACAGAACGAGTAAAGAGACTTGCCGGTGACGAGATTGAACTAGGTATTGGATACCGACGAACGAATCTCGGGCAAGTAACATACCGATGACAAAGGGAACAACGTATGTTCTTATGCGCTCTGACCGATAAAGATCTTCGTAGAATATGTAGGAGCCAATATGGGCATCCAGGTCCCGCTATTGGTTATTGACCGGAGACATGTCTCGGTCATGTCTACATTGTTCTCGAACCGTAGGGTCCGCACGCTTAAGGTTACGATGACAGTTATTATGAGTTTTGATGTACGAAGGAGTTGAGTCCCGGATGAGATCGGGGACATGACGAGGAGTCTCGAAATGGTCGAGGCGTAAAGATCGATATATTGGACGACTATATTCGGAGTTCGGAAGGTTCAGTGATTCGGGTTTTTGAGTACCGGAGAGTTACGGGAATTCGTATTGGGCCTCATTGGGCCATACGGGAAAGGAGAGAAAGGGCTCAAAAGGTGGCGCGCCTCCCTTGCTCTAGTCCGGGTGGACTAGGGAAGGGCGCCTTCCTTCCTTCTCCTTCTCTCTTCCCTTTCCTTCTCTCCTACTCCCCTACATGGAAGGATTCCTAGTAGGACTAGGAAAGGGAATCCTACTCCCGGTGGGAGTAGGACTCCCCTGGCGCATAAACCTAGGGCGGCCTCCTCCTCCCTTGCTCCTTTATATACGGGGCAGGGGCACCCCATGGACACACAAGTTGATCATTGAGATCGTTCCTTAGCCGTGTCGGTGCCCCCCCTCCACGATATTACACCTCGGTCATATTGTGGCGGTGCATAGGCGAAGCCTGCGCGAGAGAGAACATCAAGATCGTCCACCACGCCGTCGTCTTGTGGAACTCCCCTCGGAGCCTCTACTGGATTGGAGATCGAGGTGCGTCATCGAGCTGTCGCGTGTCAAGAACTTCGGAGGTGCGGAATGCGGTGCTTGGATCGGTTGGACTGGGAGGGCGTCGACTACTTCCTCTCGTTGTGTCAGCGCTTCGCTTGGTCTCACGAGTGCGAGAAAACACTCTCCCTCTCGTTGCTATGCATCACCATGATCTTGCGTGTGCGTAGAAAATTTTTGAAATTACTCGTTCCCTAACAGGAGGGGGCGGGGCCCGGCGGCCTAGCCGCCACCCGGCGGCGCCACACGAGCGGGCGGCGCCCTCTCGAGCGCCCAGCCACGCCCGAGCACGCCAGCGCCCGGCGAGAGCCCGTCCAGCCAAGGCCCCGCTTGGGAGGCGGAGAGGGGGCTCAGAGGAGGAGCGCGGGGAGAGGGGCCGCCGGCAGAGCCGAACCCCGCACGTGGGGGCTAAGCTCCGGGCCGGCGAGGAGAGGGCGGCGGCAGGCGGGAGGCCGGGACCCGGCGAGGCAGCGGGAGGGCGGCGGATCCTCGCGCAGTCGGCCCAGGAGAAGCGCTCGGCCGCGGCGGAGGCGGGGAGGACGGAGGCACGGAGGTGGAGGAGCCCGGGGAGGGAGGGGCAAGGCGGGGGGGGCCGGGGGAGGCAGCGGCGCCCGTCTGTGAGTCGCCAGTGGGGTCGTAAACATCATGGCGTCCACCAGCATTGTGCTTACCATATTGACAGCACTGATGTCTCAAGCTGAGGATTCGGCAGAAGCCCAGAGAGAAGCACAAGGATTTCAAATGACCACCACTCCAAGCTGCACATGCACAGGCAGTAATTATTCCAACTTGCAAGTCAAAAATACAGTAATATATACCAGAGAAGAAGAAAAGGAAATACTAAAATTTCTATTTTGTTTTGGAGTATATACCAACCAGATCATCATGGCGGACGGCATGGCGAGCGCGGTGAACTGGCGCAGATCCTTGAACGCCTCCCGGGAGAAGCCGCTCCAGGTGTTCTTGCAGTGCTCGACAACTGACGTCTGAGACAGTATGACCAGATTGATGCCGTAGGAGAGGCGGCGTTCTGGCTGTGGCGCCCTTGCTCCCAGGCCGGCCTTGTACACCAGCAGCCAGCAGGCGGCGGGTGGCGAGCGCCGTGGTGCGGAGCTGGCCGTCCACGGGCAGGGCGATGCTCTGCAACTGCAGGAACCGTATGTGGCATGCTGCAGCGCACGTCTGCTGACGGCGACGGCCGACAGGATCATCCACAGCAGCGTACTCGCCCGGCCACGGCGGATATGCCGGGTCTGGCGAGGAAGACGAGGATCCTGGTGGTGTTGGCCCAGATGAGGACGATGGGGACGCAGGCGAGCGAGAGCACCACCATCGCGCGCTGCTTGTAGACGCCGAGCCGGTGGTCCTTCCTAAATATAATTAAGATTTCCGTATGAACTATATACAAAGCAAAATAAGTGAATCTACACTCTAAAATATGTCTGTATACAGCTGCATGTAATTCATATTGTTTTTTTCAAAACGAAGGCAAAAGTTTTGCCTATGGATTAATTAAGAAGAAAAAAATTGCCCATCTAATTAACAGAAAACCGGGCGAAAACCAATACAAACGGAGCATAAACTAACTACTCACATGACAAGAAACTCACAACCGCACATGCGGCCCCTGTCAGACTCTTTGATTACACAACATCCACAAACCTCGACATTGCTACTACGTTGTGTGAACCCCGACAAGAACACCTCGACAAAAGACATCACACACATTCTAACCCACAACGACAACCCAATCCAAAAAGACGGGCCAATTGACTGAGGATCATCCATCAAGCAGTCAGAGACGCCTTCCCTATGGTGCTGCTCTTGCCTTTGCCCACCTTTTTTTGTTTGCCTCTTATTGGTGTCCCTCCAGGAGGCAAGCAATCGACCTGCCAAACCAGGTCTAGCAACCTCCACACTAGCGAGCACGTCATAAAGTTCTTTCGTGAAGAGAGCATATGGATTTGGAGTAGGTACAACCATACTTGGCTCAATGGTCATGCCACTCACAGGCATCACCTGCTCGATGGTCGCAGACGAGCAGGGAAGGGCATCAACATCTAAAACTCTGCGCTCCATGACACCAAGAGGTACGCCGGCTGGCGCGTGAGACCCAATGGACTTAGGCGAGTGAGAGATTGCAACGTCCAATTCATCACACCCCTCGCATCAAATATCTGGCTAGACTCCAAGGGTGATGATGGCGGTAAAGCCACAATCGAGATCTCGGGAGGGTCTACCTTCAGTCGTTCGACGGATAGAGGCAGAACTGAGCCCCCACACAACTCCCGCAGCTCAGGCATTATCTGGAGCACCGGAGTCACAACCATATCATCGTCCAGCTTCTCAGAGGGTGACACCGGCAAACAGGCTCTAGCACGAGGGGAGAAACGACCATGAAGCTCGGGTCTCATCTTGACCTCAAAGTTGTCATTAGGCACAACCAAAGAGCACGATAAGTGAGCAGTTTGCAACATAGGTGGCTCCAGGAGAGCTCGCCCGGTGCAACCTCAAACACGCTCCATGAAGCTCCCCATCCGCAGCATCCAACCTTGCATGGAGTCAATGGCATCACGCAGAGGCTAGACTGTCTCCTCAAGCTAGAAGGAAGCCATACCAAGGAGCTCAAAGCACAGCAGCTCAGCCTGTCGCTCCAAGGTGGGCTGATACGTCTCCAACGTATCTATAATTTTTATTGTTCCATGCTATTATCACTATTGGTCAAAAGCTGTTCGGGGGGCTCCAAACCCTAAACCATTGCGACCATTTTGGTAAGAAAGGTCGTAATTTCCTTACACGAAATGGTCATAAAGCAAACAGCGCTAGCCCGCTGCCTTATTTCTAGTTGTTAACGACCAATATAGATGGTCATAGCCTTCTAAATTGTGGTGGGTTGCTATGACTAGGCGCCACCTCATCAAATTTGCCTATGTGTCATGTCCATGTGGCAGTTTTTGCCCTAGGTTGTGAAGCAACCTATATTTCTGTCATTCCCAAAATTCCCAAAAAAATCTCATAAATTCTTTGGGTCATATCTTCGTCAAATATGTAAAAACCTTCCTTGCCTAGTTCAAAACTAATTCAAAAATATTCATTTTCCTATTCTGTTCAAAGTAACAGTTTGTGAAGGAAGTACCACTTTGGCATGTTTAAATAGTATCCATTTTCTACAGTGCTTTCCTATGCCCAAATAACCATCCTCCACCAAATGCCAGCTCAATCCATTCATTATTTTGAGCCCAGCTTCAACATTCGTATTTATGTCCAGTGTGGTAGTTTGTAAAGCAAGTACCACCTAGGCTCCTCCTTTTGAGGTGAAAATTTGTGAAGACGGTCTTCTTAGTGGCTCGATCATCCTCAGCCAAAACTCACGCCCATTAGCCATGTGCATTTCCTGCATCCATAAATCAAACACTTGGCTGCTTATTCATGTTTGAGCATCGATAGGTCTTCTCGTGAGAATCTTATGTTGTGATTTTCTTCCTAGCACCTACCTGGGGAGTGCCCAACCCACTAGACATGCCTAGGCCACCCAGAACACATGGCAGCGCCACAGTCCATGGTGACCACGCTTGGCGGGCATCTTGAGCTTCACGCTCTAGAGTTTGGGCCCTCGGCCACCGTCCAAACCTCGATGTCTCGCCATCAAACCATGTATTTCTGATTAGATAGATACTCATTTACCTATAAATGATTTTTGGAAAAAATAAAGAGCAAACTATGAGGCAGCTGCAGTTCAAATTTTACCCGCTTCCAACTGAATCGACGGGAATTTGTCTTTTTCACCAGAGGTGGATCAAAAATTTTGACACCCAACCATTTTGTCAATTGTGCATTATATATGGCCTAGTATTTTCTAAAATTGATTAGGTCTAATTTTGCAATAATTATTTGGTAGTTCCTTCACAAAAAAACCTCCTTTTGGGCACTCGGAAAATGAAAAATGAATTTTCCGTGCAAAGGAAATGAAAACTTCCTTAGGCAACATTGTTTGGAATTCCAAGATGCACCCTCGTGCACAATATGAGATCATTTGAACAAACTATGCCATGAATATGACCATAAGATTGATCATTTGGCTTGAAAGCCATGAATCTTCACGCATGATAGCTCATTTATAAGAACATTTTTTTTAAATAATTACCGTATTATAAGTTTATTATTTTTCCTGGAAACTTGGTCACATATAATGACACAATGCGAAGGTTTTCCAATTTTTCAATTTTTTTTTGAATTTTTTATAATCGTTTCAAAATGCGGTCAAAACGGCAGGCTTGATCGTTCCTAGCTAGTGGTTGAATCTTGGAATTTTTTTGGTGTTTCTATGATTAAATAGATACTTACGTAGCCAGAAATGATTTTCTGAAAAAATAAAGAGCAAACTATGAGGCAGCTACAGTTCAAATTTGACCCGTTTCCAACTTAATCGACGACAATTTGTCCTTTTCACCAGAGGTAGATCAAAACTTTTTACACCCAACCATTTGGTCAATTATGCATTAAATATGGCCTAGTATTTTATAAAAATGATTTGGTCCAATTTTGCAACAATTATTTGGTAGTTCCTTCACAAAAAACCCTCCTTTTGGGCACTCGGAAAATGAAAAATGAATTTTCCGTGCAAAGAAAATGAAAACTTCCTTAGGCAACATTGTTTGGAATTCCAAGATGCACCCTCATGCACAATATGAGATCATTTGAACAAACTATGCCATGAATGTGGCCATAAGATTGATCATTTGGCTTGAAAGCCATGAATCTTCACGCATGATAGCTCATTCTAAGAACACCTTTTAAAAATAATTACCGTATTACAAGTTTATTATTTTTTCTGGAATCTTGGTCACATATAATGACACAATGCGAAGGTTTTCCAATTTTTTGATTTTTTTTAATTTTTATGCCCGTTTCAAAATGCGGTCAAAACGGCGGGCTTGACCGTTCCTAGCTAGTGGTTGAATCTTGGAATTTTTTTGGTGTTTCTATGATTAAATAGATACTTATGTACCTAGAAATGATTTTTAAGAAAAATAAAGAGCAAACTGTGAGGCAGCTACAGTTCAAATTTGACCCGTTTCCAAATGAATCGACGGTAATTTGTCTTTTTCACCAGAGGTAGATCAAAACTTTTTACACCCAACCATTTGGTCAATTATGCATTAAATATGTCCTAGTATTTTAGAAAAATGATTTGGTCCAATTTTGCAACAAATATTTGGTAGTTCCTTCACAAAAAAACCTCCTTTTGGGCACTCAGAAAATGAAAATGAATTTTCCGTGCAAAGAAAATGAAAACTTCCTTAGGCAACATTGTTTGGAATTCCAAGATGCACCCTCGTGTACAATATGAGATCATTTGAACAAACTATGCCATGAATGTGGCCATAAGATTGATCATTTGGCTTGAAAGCCATGAATCTTCACGCATGATAGCTCATTTCTAAGAACACTTTTTTAAAATAATTACCGTATTACAAGTTTATTATTTTTCCTGGAAACTTGGTCACATATAATGACACAATGCGAAGGTTTTCCAATTTTTTGATTTGTTTGAATTTTTTATGCCCGTTTCAAAATGCGGTCAAAACGGCGGGATTGACCGTTCCTAGCTAGTGGTTGAATCTTGGAAATTTTTTGGTGTTTCTATGATTAAATAGATACTTATGTACCTAGGAATGATTTTTTGAAAAAATAAAGAGAAAACTATGAGGTAGCTGCAGTTCAAATTTGACCCGCTTCGAGTTGAATCGGCGGAAATTTGTTTAAATGACCAAAAATAGCTAGTAGGATTGGAAATGCATACAAATTGGTGATCATCCATAAAATATGGTCTAAATTAATTGAAATTTTTAGTGATGCCATTTTGCAAAATAATTTTGGTAGCTGCTTCACGAATCCCCTATTTTTAGCACTAAAAGATAATTTTAATAAATGCCTCATGTTTTGAACCAATCAGGAAGTAGCCCACGGATCACCTCCCCCCACTGCAATCGATGTGAGCCGTCCAGAATCTCCTTCAGTCCCTCGATCCAGCGTCCCTCTCCCACCAACCCGCCCACCCCTCTGGAACTTTCCCCTATCTCGCTCATCTGGCTCTCTCTCCCCTGCATTGGCAGTGAACCCTAGCGCTCTCTCCTCCCCTCGCCGCCACCCCCACCCACCCGTCCCCTGTTGGGGAACGTTGCAGAAAATTAAAAAATTTCCTACGGTTTCACCAAGATCCATCTATGAGTTCATCTAAGCAACGAGTCAGGGAGTGAGTTTGCATCTACATACCACTTGTAGATCACGTGCGGAAGCTTGCAAGAGGATGGTGATGATGGAGTCGTACTCGACGTGATTCGGATCACCGATGTCCAAGTGCTGAGCACGGACGGGACCTCCGCGTTCAACACACGTGCAGGACAGGAGGCGTCTCCTCCTTCTTGATCCAGCAAGGGGAGGAGAGGTTGAGGAAGATCGCTCAACGGCAGCCACGACGTGGTGGTGTTGGTGCAGCAAGACTCGGCAGGCCGCAAGGCAGAGCGGAGGAGGAGAGGTGTTGGGGAGGGGAGGGGCTGTGCCTTGGAGGTGTGTATGCAGCCCTCCCCTCACCCCTCTATTTATAGGGGAAGGGGCAAGGGGGGCCGACCCCTCTAGATGGGATCTAGAGGGGGGGCGGCGGCTAGGGAGGGGAGGCTTGCACCCCAAGCAAGGGGGGGCGCCCCCCTTAGGGTTTCCCCCCCAACCCTAGGCGCATGGGCCCAAGGTGGGGGCCGCGCCTAGCCCTCCAGGGGCTGGCTCCCTCCCCTTTGCGGCCCATGTGGCTCTCCGGGAGGGGTGGCCCCTCCCGGTGGACCCCCGGAACCCCTCCGGTGGTCCCGGTACATTACCGAAAGACCCCCGAAACTTTCCGGTGTCCGTATGACAACTTCCCATATATAAAACTTCACCTCCGGACCATTCCGGAACTCCTCGTGACGTCCGGTATCTCATCCGGGACTCCGAACAACATTCGGTAGTCACATACTAGTCTTCCTAATAACCCTAGCGTCACCGAACCTTAAGTGTGAAGACCCTACGGGTTTGGGAGACATGCAGACATGACCGAGACCACTCTCCGGTCAATAACCAACAGCGGGATTTGGATACCCATGTTGGCTCCCACATGCTCCTCGATGATTTTATCGGTTGAACCACGATGTCGAGGATTCGATCAAACAGCGTATGCAATTCCCTTTGTCAATCGGTACGTTACTTGCCCGAGACTCGATCGTCGGTATCCCAATACCTTGTTCAGTCTCATTACCGGCAAGTCACTTTACTCGTACCGTAATGCATGATCCCGTGGCCAACACCTTGGTCACCTTGAGCTCATTATGATGATGCATTACCAAGTGGGCCCAGAGATACCTCTCCGTCATACGGAGTGACAAATCCGATCTCGATCCGTGTCAACCAGCAGACATTTTCGGAGATACCTGTAGTGCACCTTTATAGTCACCCGATTCGTTGTGACGTTTGATACACCAAAGCATTCCTACGGTATCCGGGAGTTACACGATCTCATGGTCGAAGGAAGAGATACTTGACATTGGCAAAGCTCTAGCAAACGAACTACGATCTTTGTGCTATGCTTAGGATTGGGTCTTGTCCATCACATCATTCTCCTAATGATGTGATCCGTTATCAACGACATCCAATGTCCATAGCCAGAAACCATGACTATCTGTTGATCAACGAGCTAGTCAACTAGAGGCTCACTAGGGACATATTGTGGTCTATGTATTCACACATGTATTACGATTTCCGGATAATACAGTTATAGCATGAATAAAGATAATTATCATGAACAATGAAATATAATAATACTTTTATTATTGCCTCTAGGGCATATTTCCAACAGTCTCCCACTTGCACTAGAGTCACCAATCTAGTTACATTGTGATGAATCGAACACCCATAGAGTTACGGTGTTGATCATGTTTTGCTTTCATGAGAGAGGTTTAGTCAATGGATCTGCGACATTCAGATCCGTATGTACTTTGCAAATTTCTATGTCTCCATCTTGAACATTTTCACGGATGGAGTTGAAGCGACGCTTGATGTGCTGGTCTTCTTGTGAAACCTGGGCTCCTTGGCAAGGGCAATAGCTCGGTGTTGTCACAGAAGAGTTTGATCGCCCCGACGCATTGGGTATGACTCCTAGGTCGGTGATGAACTCCTTCACCCAGATCGCTTCATGTGCTGCCTCCGAGGCTGCCATGTACTCCGCTTCACACGTAGATCCCGCCACGACACTCGCTTGCAGCTGCACCAGCTTACTACTCCACCATTCAACATATACACGTATCCGGTTTGTGACTTAGAGTCATCAGATCTGAGTCGAAGCTAAGCGTCGGCGTAACCCTTCTGACGAGCTCTTCGTCTCCTCCATAAACGAAACATGTTCTTTGTCCTTTTAGGTACTTCAGGATATTCTTGACCGTTGTCGGTGTTACTTGCGGGATTACTTTGGTATCTTGCTACCAAACTTACGGCAAGGTTTACATCAGTGCAGTACACAGCATGGCATACATAATAGATCCTATGGCTGAAGCATAGGGATGACACTCATCTCTTCTTTATCTTTTGCCGTGGTGGGTGGTCGAGCCGAGCTCAATCTCACACCTTGTAACATAGGCAAGAACCCTTTCTTGGACTGATCAATTTTGAACCTTTTCAAAATCTTATCAAGGTATGTGCTTTGTGAAAGACCTATGAGGCGTCTCGATCTATCTCTATAGATCTTGATGCCTAATATATAAGCAACTTCTCCAAGGTCCTTCATTGAAAAACACTTATTCAAGTAGGCCTTAATGCTGTCCGAAGTTCTATATTATTTCCCATCAAGAGTATGTCATCTACATATAATATGAGAAATGCTCTGAGCTCCCACTCACTTTCTTGTAAACGCAGGCTTCTCCATAAGTCGCATAAATCCAAACGCTTTGATCATCTCATCAAAGCGAATGTTCCAACTCCGAGATGCTTGCACCAGCCCATAAATGGATCGCTGGAGCTTGCATACTTTGTTAGCGTTCTTAGGATCGACAAAACCTTCCGGCTGCATCATATACAACTCTTCCTTAAGATGTCCGTTAAGGAATGTCGTTTTGACATCCATCTGCCATATCTCATAATCATAGTATGCGGCAATTGCTAACATGATTCGGACGGACTTCAGCTTCGCTATGGGAGAGAATGTCTCGTCGTAGTCAATCCCTTGAACTTGTCGATAACCCTTAGCGACAAGTCGAGCTTTATAGATGGTAACATTACCATCCGCGTCGGTCTTCTTCTTAAAAATCCATTTGTTTTCTATCGCTCGCCGATCATCGGTCAAGTCTGTCAAAGTCCATACTTTGTTTTCATACATGGATTCTATCTCGGATTTCATGGCTTCAAGCCATTTGTTGGAATCTGGGCCCGCCATCGCTTCTTCATAGTTCGAAGGTTCACCATTGTCTAACAACATGATTTCCAGGACAGGGTTGCCGTATCACTCTGGTGCGGAACGTGTCCTTGTGGACCTACGAAGTTCAGCAACTTGATCCGAAGTACCTTGATCATCATCATTGTTTTCCTCTTTGGTTGGTGTGGGCATCACAGGAACATTTTCCTGAGCTGCACCATTTTCCCGTTCGAGAGGTAGTACTTCATCGAGTTCTACTTTCCTCCCACTTACTTCTTTCGAGAGAAACTCTTTTTCCAGAAAGCATCCGTTCTTGGCAACAAAGATCTTGCCCTCGGATCTTAAGTAGAAGGTATACCCGACAGTTTCCTTAGGGTATCCTATGAAGACGCATTTTTCCGACTTGGGTTCGAGCTTTTCAGGTTGAAGTTTCTTGACATAAGCATCGCATCCCCAAACTTTTAGAAAGCGACAGCTTAGGTTTCTTCCCAAACCATAATTCATACGGTGTCGTCTCAGCGGATTTAGGCGGTGCCCTATTTAAAGTGAATGTAGCTGTCTCTAGGCGTATCCCCAAAATGATAGCGGTAAATCGGTAAGAGACATCATAGACCGCACCATATCCAATAGAGTGCGATTACGATGTTCGGACACACCGTTTCGCTGAGGTGTTCCAGGCGGCGTGAGTTGTGAAACGATTCCACATTTCCTTAAGTGTGTACCAAATTCATGACTTAAGTATTCTCCTCCACGATCTGATCGTAGAAACTTTATATTTCGGTCACGTTGATTCTCTACCTCATTCTGAAATTCCTTGAACTTTTCAAAGGTCTCAGACTTGTGTTTCATTAAGTAGACATACCCATATCTACTTAAGTCATCAGTGAGAGTGAGAACATAATGATATCCTCCGCGAGTCTCAACGCTCATTGGACCGCACACATCGGTATGTATGATTTCCAACAAGTTGGTTGCTCGCTCCATTGTTCCGTAGAACGGAGTCTTGGTCATTTTGCCCATGAGGCATGGTTCACATGTGTCAAACGATTCATAATCAAGAGACTCTAAAAGTCCATCAGCATGGAGCTTCTTCATGCGCTTGACACCAATGTGACCAAGGCGGCAGTGCCACAAATATGTGGGACTATCGTTATCAACTTTACATCTTTTGGCATCCACACTATGAACATGTGTAATATTACGCTCGAGATTCATTAAGAATAAACCATTGACCATCGGAGCATGACCATAAAACATATCTCTCATATAAATCGAACAACCATTATTCTCGGACTTAAATGAGTAGCCATCTCGTATTAAACGAGATCCAGATACAATGTTCATGCTCAAACTTGGCACCAAATAACAATTATTAATGTTCAAAACTAATCCCGTAGGTAAATGTAGAGGCAGCGTGCCGACGGCGACCACATCGACTCTGGAACCATTCCCGACGCGCATCGTCACCTTGTCCTTCACCAGTCTCCGTTTATTCCGCAGCTCCTGCTGTGAGTTACAAATATGAGCAACGGCACCGGTATCAAATACCGGGAGTTACTACGAGTCTTGGTAAGGTACACATCAATTACATGTATATCAAATATACCTTTGGTGTTGCGGCCTTCTTATCCGCTAAGTATTTGGGGCAGTTCCGCTTCGGTGACCCTTCCTTTGCAATAAAAGCACTCAGTCTCGGGCTTGGGTCCATTCTTTGACTTCTTCCCGATGGCGGCTTACGCGCGCAACATCCTTGCCGTCCTTCTTGAAGTTCTTCTTGCCCTTGCCCTTCTTGAACTTAGTGGTCTTATTGACCATCAACACTTGATGTTCTTTCTTGATTTCAGCCTCTGCTGACTTCAGCATCGAGAACACTTCAGGAATGGTCTTCACCATTCCCTGCATGTTGTAGTTCATCACAAAGCTCTTGTAGCTTGGTGGGAGCGACTGGAGGATTCTGTCAATGACCGCCTCATCTGTGAGGTTAATGTTCAGCTGGGTCATACGGTTTTGCAACCCAGACATCTTTAGGATGTGCTCACTGACAGAACTGTTTTCCTCAACTGTAGAACTTGTCGGAGACATCATATCTCTCGACCCGGGCATGATCTTGAAAAACTAGTTTCAGCTCTTCGAACATCTCATATGCTCCGTGATGCTCAAAACGCTTTTGGAGCCCCGGTTCTAAGTTGTAAAGCATGCCGCACTGAATGAGGGAGTAATCATCAGCACGAGTTTGCCAAGCATTCATAATGTCTTGGTTCTCTAGGACGGGAGCGTCACCTAGCGGTCCATCTAGGACATATTGCTTCCTGGCAGCTATGAGGATGATCCTCAGGTTCCGGACCCAGTCCGTATAGTTGCTGCCGTCATCTTTCAGCTTGGTTTTCTCTAGGAACGCGTTCAAGTTCATGTTGACATGAGCGTTGGCCATTTGATCTACAAGACATATTTGCAAAGGTTTTAGACTAAGTTCATGATAATTAAGTTCATCTAATCAAATTATGAACTCCCACTCAGATTAGACATCCCTCTAGTCATCTAAGTGTTTACACGATCCGAGTCGACTAGCCCGTGTCCGATCATCACGTGAGATGGACTAGTCATCGTCGGTGAACATCTTCATGTTCATCGTATCTTCCATACGACTCGTGTTCGACCTTTCGGTCTCCGTGTTCCGAGGCCATGTCTGTACATGCTAGGCTCGTCAAGTTAACCCTAAGTGTTTTTGCTGTGTAAAACTGTCTTACACCCGTTGTATGTGAACGTAAGAATCCATCACACCCGATCATCACGTGGTGCTTAGAAGCGACGAACTGTAGCGATTGCACAGTTAGGGAGAACACTTCTTGAAATTTTATAAGGGATCATCTTATTTACTACCGTCGTCCTAAGTAAACAAGATGTATAAACATAATAAACATCACATGCAATTATATAGTTGTGACATGATATGGCCAATATCATATAGCTCCATTGATCTCCATCTTCGGGGCTCCATGATCATCTTGTCACCGGCTTGACACCATGATCTCCATCATCATGATCTCCATCATCGTGTCTTCATGAAGTTGTCATGCCAACGACTACTTCTACTTCTATGGCTAACGAGTTTAGCAATAAAGTAAAGTAGTTTACATGGCATTCTTCAATGACACGCAGGTCATACAAAAAATAAAGGCAACTCCTATGGCTCCTGCCGGTTGTCATACTCATTAACATGCAAGTCGTGAATCCTATTACAACAACATGATCTCATACATCACAATTCATCATTCATCACAACTTCTGGCCATATCACATCACATGATCAATCGCTGCAAAAACAAGTTAGGCGTCCTCTAATTGTTGTTGCATCTTTTACGTGGTTGCAATTGGGTTCTAGCAAGAACGTTTTCTTACCTACGAATAACCACAACGTGATTTTGTCAACTTCTATTTACCCTTCATAAGGACCCTTTTCATCGATTCCGCTCCAACTAAAGTGGGAGAGACAGACACCCGCCAGCCACCTTATGCAACTAGTGCATGTCAGTCGGTGGAACCGGTCTCACGTAAGCGTACGTGTAAGGTTGGTCCGGGCCGCTTCATCCCACAATACCACTGAAGCAAGAAAAGACTAGTAGTGGCAAGCAAGTTGACAAGATCCACACCCACAACAAAATTGTGTTCTACTCATGCATTAGAGAACTACGCATAGACCTAGCTCATGATGCCACTGTTGGGGAACGTTGCAGAAAATTAAAAAAATTCCTACGGTTTCACCAAGATCCATCTATGAGTTCATCTAAGCAACGAGTCAGGGAGTGAGTTTGCATCTACATACCACTTGTAGATCACGTGCGGAAGCTTGCAAGAGGATGGTGATGATGGAGTCGTACTCGACGTGATTCGGATCACCGATGTCCAAGTGCTGAACGGACAGCACCTCCGCGTTCAACACACGTACGGGACGGGAGACATCTCCTCCTTCCTGATCCAGCAAGGGGGGAGGAGAGGTTGAGGAAGATCGCTCCAACGGCAGTACGACGGCGTGGTGTTGTTGGTGCAGAAGATACTCGGCGAGGGCTTGCAAGGCCAGAACAGAGGAGGAGAGGTGTTGGGAGGGAGGGCTGCGCCTTGGAGGTGTGTATGCAGCCCTCCCCTCACCCCTCTATTTATAGGGGAAGGGGCAGGGGCCGACCCTCTAGATGGGATCTAGAGGGGCGGCCAGGAGGAGGCTTGCCCCCAAGCAGGGGCGCCCCTTAGGGTTCCCAACCCTAGGCGCATGGGCCCAAGGTGGGCGCGCCCAGCCCTCCAGGCTGGCTCCCTCCCTTATGCCCATGTGGCTCTCCGGGAGGTGGCCCTCTCGGTGGACCCGGAACCCCTCCGGTGGTCCCGGTACATTACCGAAAGACCCCCGAAACTTTCCGGTGTCCGTATGACAACTTCCCATATATAAAACTTCACCTCCGGACCATTCCGGAACTCCTCGTGACGTCCGGGATCTCATCCGGGACTCCGAAAAACATTCGGTAGTCACATACTAGTCTTCCTAATAACCCTAGTGTCACCGAACCTTAAGTGTGAAGACCCTACGGGTTCGGGAGACATGCAGACATGACCGAGACCACTCTCCGGTCAATAACCAACAGCAGGATCTGGATACCCATGTTGGCTCCCACATGCTCCTCGATGATTTCATCGATTGAACCATGATGTCGAGGATTCGATCAAACCCCGTTTGCAATTCCCTTTGTCAATCGGTACGTTACATGCCCGAGACTCGATCGTCGGTATCCCAATACCTTGTTCAGTCTCATTACCGGCAAGTCACTTTACTCGTACCGTAATGCATGATCCCGTGGCCAACACCTTGGTCACCTTGAGCTCATTATGATGATGCATTACCGAGTGGGCCCAGAGATACCTCTCCATCATACGGAGTGACAAATCCCGATCTCGATCCGTGTCAACCCAATGAGACACTTTCGGAGATACCTGTAGTGCACCTTTATAGTCACCCGATTACGTTGTGACGTTTGATACACCCAAAGCATTCCTACGGTATCCGGAGTTACACGATCTCATGGTCGAAGGAAGAGATACTTGACATTGGCAAAGCTCTAGCAAACGAACTACACGATCTTTGTGCTATGCTTAGGATTGGGTCTTGTCCATCACATCATTCTCCTAATGATGTGATCCCGTTATCAACGACATCCAATGTCCATAGCCAGGAAACCATGACTATCTGTTGATCACAACGAGCTAGTCAACTAGAGGCTCACTAGGGACATATTGTGGTCTATGTATTCACACGTGTATTACAATTTCCGGATAATACAGTTATAGAATGAATAAAAGACAATTATCATGAACAATGAAATATAATAATACTTTTATTATTGCCTCTAGGGCATATTTCCAACATCCCCCGCCGCCACCCACCCGTCCCCTCGCCGCCACCCACTTCCGCCACCCACCAGTCCCCTCGCCGCCACCCACCTCCGCCACACCTCCCCTCCCCACCTCAGATCCTCTCCCCTCTCCCCACTCCCAGATCCAACTTCCCACCGCCAACTCTGGCGGCCAATCCCGGCGACCTAAGGCGGGATTCTACGGAGCCCAGCACACCTGCACCCGTCATAGGCCATGGAGGCGGTGGCCCTCTCCGCCGGCGACGTGCCGACCATGAATGCGGTCCTCGCCAACTTGCTCAGCACCGACGAGGTGACGCGGCACCCCGCGGAGTAGGCCCTCTCCTATGTTACCGTCTCGTTCTTCTCCTTTCCTCTGTATCTCTCCCTCATGCATCTTCCCTCTCTCTCAGGTACATCTACAAAAGCCCGCCATGGATGGCCTCTTCAGGAGCTCCTGCATGCCGCCGCTGCAGTTCGTCCGCGTCGCCGCCCCGAACCACCCCTGCGCCTCTGCCTTCCCACCACCATGGCACCAGCTCGTCCTCTGCTTCGGGCAACGGGACATGCGCCGCCCCTCGTTGACCTCCAGTGAGCTCCAAGTCCCACGATCCACGATAGCCAGCCCCGCCCCTCCAAGTCCCACGATCCACGACATCCAACCAGCTACGTTCCACTCGTCGTCGACCTGCCCCGCAACTAGCTGGGCCTCATCGTCGTCGTCATGGCCGGGTCGCCTGGTGAGAGGCCCTGAACTTCCTACTCTTTTCCTTTGGCAAGAAACTCATACTTGCACTCGTCTGGAACTTTTCCGGATATTTGCACTAGTCTGAAAAACAGTTTACTGAAACTGGTGTTGTCTGAAACTTTTGATAATCTGTTTCAGTTAGGCTCTATGACTTGGACACAGTCTGAACTGCTGTAGTAGGATTATAGATATCAGTAAAAGTTGTTGAATCAAATCAGTAGGTGCTCAACAGGAACGACATTATGCATGTTGGATTTGTGGACCGATGCTAGTGGAAATCCCAAATTAGTATCAGTTCAGTCTGAACCCAAGTCATTTTTGTAAGTACAAAATCCGCACTGAACCTGGGTATTTAGGGGCCGGTCGTTAGATATTTGGTTGGGGAATCAACCTGCTGTGCTAGGCCATGCTGCAGACCGACAGTGATGTTGTTGGTACTCTGTATGCCCCTTTTCTGGCATGCCACAAGGTCTAGGCCCCTGGTATTTCTTTTTTTGCCATGCACGCGCCGGCATGTCTGCCTGCCTGCCTGCCCATGCCGCGCCACGCCATTGTTGCAGCACCACTGCTCTGTTCTACCAGTGTTAATAATAAGTGTGTGTGTGTGTGTGTGTGTGTATGAGTGTATCCCGCTGAACCTGACAGCAGCCACCATTGTCAGTGCAAGTGATTTTGCGTGCTACTTACTCATTTGTCCCATGAGTTTTCATCGCTCTGTGTAGGGTTTGATACATGCATTGCATTACTCGGACACTTGTGTCACTAGCGTCCGAGTAAGTTTGGAGTTTACAGTATTCATATTGTGTGATGATGAGTTTGTGTCACTCTGCATGCATGTCGAGTTCTGCACAAGCATTTCTTTGCTACTCTGCTTCTGTTCCTCGCTGCTGCTGCTGGTAATCACTCTGGCAATACAAGCCTTTTTGGTGATACATCGTCAACAAATAGAAAGTGCCAAGCATAGTAGCATACCTAGATTGTGTGAACTCCTTCATAACAGCAGCAGTCTCTCGGACAAGCTGGGTCACCGAGATGGTTTCCTGCATTTGGAAATGAATAATAATCAGGAAATATATATTTGCTAGGATGAAATTGTAGTCCCAATCTCTGATTCACTGCAAATTGCGGTCCTAGTCTCTGCAATTGTTGATAAATGGATGAAATTCTAGTGTATCAGTACAATCATCTCTTAAGGTTCCTAACATTTTGGTTCAGAGCACGCCCAACATCTGATGTTCAGACCATAAATTGACTACTGTGTAACATTATGGTCGATGCCTTTTCTTTTTTTAATCATCCTTGGTTCCATTATATCAGAATGAAACCAGAGTAGTACAAAGTCCGGCTAAATTAGTTACTATGAAGCATTATCGAATGTTGTTCTTACCTGCTCTTACCAGCGTCCTTTTAATTCCGTATGTGTTTTATTCTCTGAAGTTGATTCTCATGTGTGGTCATACCAACAACACATGCTTAAGACATCAGTGGCTGGACTGCAGATGTTTGAATCAGGAAAAAACTTGTGGGGAAATGGTCCATTTATCCTTTATTGCTTTGTGTTTTCTCTTCTAGAATTAGTGTACTTTACTTATATGTTTATATGTTGAATGACAGAAGCTCAAGGTGAAGAAGGCCATCAAGAAGGGCAACGTCGATGACGCCCAGATATATGCCGAGAACGCCATCCGCAAGTGCACCGAGCACATGAACTACCTCCGCCTCGCCCTATACGCCCATGAGTGATATATACTACTTGCCTGCTGCTGTATCATATTTCTTACTTTTTTACATCAGATCAACTATGAAGAGAATTGGTGGTGGTTAGGGTGTTCTGGTGCTTATGTAATCTTCTTTCAGGCCTTTCGAGATAGAGTTCTTTAGCTGACAAGTTTAGCAAATGTTGTAGTGCTTATGGTTTAGTTTTACACTTGCGTAAAAATGAATGGCTTCTACTGTTTCTAGTTTTAGGTTGGGATGAGATGCATGTTTGCATGCTTGTGCTTCTGTCACTACAATCTATACTACTACTATTGTCATATCCTGGTTGTTTTGTTGCTATCAATATCTGTCCCATGGTTTGTTTCCTTGCATGCTTACTACTACAATCTATACTACTATTGTGCCAGATGTTCACATGTTAATTTGTGTTGACTAAAATCTCTTATGCCGTTGACTTAGCTTGACCCAGAACAGCAGCATCCTTGATGCGACTAACCTTCACCTCATTCTTTCCCTCGCAGACTTGAAGGAGGCCGTATGCAAGGCACCAAGGTGCATGGTGCTCGCAAGCGACGAACGGAGGCTGTTCGACATCGGCTACACAAACCACCATTGTGAGCTCCTACCTTTGCTATGCTACAACCATGCTCTGTTTCATGGGTTAGTTAGGATTTTGATGCTTTTTGCGCCGTGGTTGAGTCCTTGCTGACTGTTGTGTCGATGGTCAAGTGTTGTTGCCTCATTCGGCTATTTTATTCGCTGCTTGTAATTAGTAGTATTAGAGTGTCGCTGGTTTATTAGGATGTGGTTGAAACCATTGGATGGCCTTCCTGTACATGTTATACAACATTAGTACTTGTCCCATTTTTTGTTTCCTTGCTGGACATGCATGTTATGGTCCCATTTTTTGTTTCGGTGCTGGACATGCATGTTATGGTTCAAGTGTCGATGATGTCTAGTAGATAGTTTGCTAGCTATATACCTGCTGCTGATTGATGCTCTTGTGGTCTCCTGGAATCATATTATACTATATCTAGTGTTCTTGTGGTTCTGTGAAGATGCATCACAAACATCTAGGTCTTTAAAGTTGGCTGAATCTATTGCTTTATCATATATTTGGCCCGTAAATCTACATTTCTATGAGATCTCTTTCAATATATAATTTTTTGATAGTCCAGGAATAATCTAATAATCTAATGCTGGTAGTCTATGTGTTCACTCTTTTACAGGAGCTCCAGGTCTATGGAATTTGAAGTTCGAAGCTGTATAGCCCTACTCAGCAAAGAGTTGTCTCTATGTTAGACTGTAAATAATGTAATATTGTAACAGTAGGCATATTGGGGTTGTAATAGACTATCTACAGATTGTAGTAGACGTAGTGTTACTTGATGAACAATCTGATGAGTGAGAACAATTTAAGATGCACCTTTGTAATATTGTAATAGATTGTAAAAGACTAGTGTATGTTTGAAATAGTGATTATGTATGTTGAAAAGATGTGAAATGGAAACTTGACCAGTGGGAACCACTTGTGAATAAAATCTGAGCATTTTTGAAATTTCTGACATGTGGGACCGTTGTATGGCATTATGACTAGTGTGACCAGCGCTAAAATATAATGATTGAAAATAGAAAATAAATGATTGTAAGAAGGCCCAAAAATAAAGGCGCTGAAATATTGTGCTACGGCCCAAAAATAAAATGGCTTAAATGTTGGGCCTGGCCCATGTAGTTGACCAAAATAAATCAAGAAAAAATATATAAAAAGGCCGAATTGTTGGGCTAGGCCCATGTAGAAAACCGAATTGGACCGGGCTGAATCTTGTGCCACATCAGCTTGCCACGCTGGATGCCTACGTGGCCTGGGGAGGTTGCTAGTGACCAAAACGAAACAATAGACGTATTTTGGTCGTAAACGTCTTCGACCATTCTAGAAGAAAGGTCGCTATAGTCAGTTTATGACGGCCAGCTTTTGACCTTCTGTTTTTGGTCACAAAAAGGTCGCAAATGGAAATTTGTGACCTTTCAGTGACCAATAGTGGTGGTCACAAGTTGACATATTTCTTGTAGTGTATATTATCCATCTAGGATGTTTTATATGCTATTTTATATGATTTTTGGGACTAACCTATTAACCTAGAGCTCAGTGCCAGTTTCTGTTTTTCCTTATTTTTGAGTTTTACAGAAAAGGAATACCAAACGGAGTCCAATTGACGTGCCAAATTTTGATGATTTTTTATGGACCAAAAGAAGCCCCCGGAGTAAAAGAGTTGGTCCAGAAGAGAGACCCCTTGATGCGAGACCTACGTCAAAAAATCCTATAAATACAGAAACCTCCAGAAAATAACCTAGGTTGGGAGTTCCGCCACTGCAAGCCTTTGTAGCCACCAAAAACCAATCAGGACCCTGTTCCAGCACCCTGCCGGAGGGGGTATCCCTCACCGGTGACCATCTTCATCATCCTGGCACTCTCCATGACGAGGAGGGAGTAGTTCACCCTTGGGGCTGAGGGTATGTACCAGTAGCTATGTGTTTGATCTCTCTCTCTCTCTCTCTCATGTTCTTGATATGGCATGATCTTGATGTATCGCGAGCTTTGCTATTATAGTTGGATCTTATGATGTTTCTCCCCCTCTACTCTCTTGTAATGTATTGAGTTTTCCCTTTGAAGTTATCTTATCGAATTGAGTCTTTAAGGATTTGAGAACACTTGATGTATGTCTTGCATGTGCTTATATGAGATTGTGTGATGCATATCGTATAATCATACCCGCGGATACTTGTGGTGACATTGGAGTATCTAGGTGACATTAGGGTTTTGGTTGATTTGTGTCTTAAGGTGTTATTCTAGTACGAAGTCTAGGATAGATCGAACAGAAAGAATAGCTTCGTGTTATTTTACTACGGACTCTAGTAGATCGATCAGAAAGAATAACTTTGAGGTGGTTTCGTACCCTACAATAATCTCTTCGTTTGTTCTCCGGTATTAGTGACTTTAGAGTGACTCTTTGTTGCATGTTGAGAGATAGTTATATGATCCAATTATGTTATCCTTGTTGAGAGAACTTGCACTAGCGAAAGTATGAACCCTAGGCCTTATTTCAATGCATTGCAGTACCGTTTGTGCTCACTTTTATCATCAGTTACCTTGAAGTTTTTATATTTTCAGATTACAAAAACCTATATCTACCATCCATATTGCACTTGTATCACCATCTCTTTGTCGAACTAGTGCACCTATACAATTTACCATTTTATTGGGTGTGTTGGGGACACAGGAGACTCTTTGCTATTTGGTTGCATGGTTATTTGAGAGAGACCATCTTCATCCTACGCCTCCCACGGATTGATAAACCTTAGTTCATCCACTTGAGGGAAATTTGCTATTCTCCTACAAACCTCTGCACTTGGAGGCCCAATAACGTCTACAAGAAGAAGGTTGTGTAGTAGACATCATGGGCCGCACTGGGATATCTGCCGAGGCAACACAGCCAGTAGGAGCAGGAACGATCGATGCCCAATAATCACGACGAAACGTCTTCGAGAGGGGCAAGGCTTCTTTCTGGATCTTGCGAGGGGCTGGAGCTTGTTGGTGCCTAATGGGGAGGCGTGGCAACAACAACACAGTAGGGCTTTAGAAGAAGCCGAGGGGACGCTAGGCATTGCGGCACTCACGCACGCGATAACCGTTCTCAAGGCACCGAGAAAACCTAAAAGGATCTCGACAAACCGCTGCACGGTGACCAGGACGGAGGCATCTGCATCATCTACCACGAAGCCAGGCAGGGACAAGACGGGGAGCCAATGCAGGGACTAGTGAGTCCGGGCATTGCACATCGCGCCGCGGTAGTACTCCTGCCAACCTCCACACGCCACGTCCGACGTAGTAGCCGGAACCGAGGATTTGGTGGCCGAGGGCGGCGTCTGCGGAGCCAGTTCATCGTCATCCTCGTCTTCTTCTTTTGTCGGCAAGGGAGCTCCGCGAAATGGATCGCTCCTTGTCCAGACCCGGCGCAATGCCGGAGTGAGTTGAGGACGGCGTAAAAAGACCTATATTTAGGAACGGAGGGAGTAGAATGCATAGTTCACAGCTGCGACGATGTTCTGCTTGGCACTGCTCGTAAGCACTCCTTTACAGTTGATACAATATGGTGTAAACTAGCTCTTTCTCTTATGGATTACTGATTATATATATTCAAAACTGTGTAGAACAATGAAGTATGTGACACACTGTTTATTTTGTTCAGAAATTTAACTGTAGTTATGTTTCCCTGTTACTATTAGGCTTTTACAGTGATGTAATACTGTCTTCGGTCCTTTTTAGTTCACATATTTAAGATTTGTCTGAAGTCAAACCTCGTAAACTTTGACCAAGTTTATAGAAAAAAAATGCCAACATTCAGAAAGTGAAATCAACAACATTAGATGCGTCATGACTTTAGTTTTCACATTGTATAAATTTAGCATTGTAGATATTAATATTTTTTCATATAAATATGGTCAAACTTTACGAAGTTTAACTTCAGACAATTCTTATATGCAGAGTAAAAAGGACATGAGTGAGTACATTCAATAATATTTTTTACTTACATTTTTTTTTCGTGCGAGTGGAAGAACATCTGACGAAGAGCAAGCGGTGGCCACACGGACTAATTTAGTCCGTTACCATGCGAGGGGTGATTGTTGGCATTCTGTATTTAATTTTTCAACTTCCAACGCGCATCGGTACACGCCTGCATGTTTCTCTCTCCCCGAGCAGTCGCCGGTTTACATCGTCAGCCCAGTATAAAATGTGTACCAGACGTATAGTCCACAAAGCAAACAGCCAACCATTCTGTCACGGCTCACGCGCTTGCGGCGCCCCATCTCTCCCCTACATCCACTGACGACAGCCCAGTCAGTCTTCGCCATGGCTAGTGCTTGCACGAACCTCACTGGTGCCGCGCGCTTGGTGCAGGTGCTCAAGATCGACGGCTACAGCGCAAGCACGACCATGTGCACTCAGATGCTACTCAGTTTTCCCGACGGTTGCATCAAATCCAGATGGAACGTCGGCGGCTACGAATGGGAAATCGAGTTGTATCCCGCGACGCAGGTGTTCGATGTCGGCTCCAGTTCCAGTCAGCCATTGTACCGGGGGCTTGCCAGGAACACCCCCGTTTCGGTTCAAGATAGAGCGAGCAGTCGGGCATACTATTCAAAGTTCATTGCACTGAAGCTTGTCTTCACCGGCGGACCCCAAACGAGCTACGTCACGGCGACTCTGCAAGGGAATCACTAGATAAAAAGTTCATGTGGTTTACAATACCTAAGAATTAAATGGAGAAAAGCTTGCTAAATATCAATGGACAAAATATCCAGCAGGTAGCTAGTCTACCGAGCAGTCCCCTCCTCCGAAGTACGAGTCCCATCCTCCCGGGTAGGAGGAATCTCCCGAGCCTGATGACAAGGAGCTTTCCCGGCCGGCGAAGTCCTTTGACGATGGCGAGGACACATCCGACTCTACAACCACAGAGGTGGATGAGGACTTCGTAGTAGCGTCTTGTTTGATGGAAGATCCTCGGGAAGACCAGACGTGGTCCCAAATCATGTCCACACCCAAGAAGAAACACAATTATCACCAGGCTGCCTTCGGGAGATGACTTGTCTGAGAGAGCCGCATGCCCATCTGAATTAGTCAATGAAAATACGGGCATTTTTTTACTTGATTAACGAGCTTAGCCATAGGACATTAAATAATAAGTCGGCTAACCTTTCTTGTTTGCGTCGTCTCCGTGCTGCAGGTGACTCGTCATCATTCTCATCAAACGGCGACGTGTTCGTGGGTGAACATAGGCATTGGGTCCAGTTGAACCCAATGACCTTTTCCGCCACGAACATATACATAGGGTACAAAGTAGTCTGAACCCAGTAAATTCTTTTGGCTGAACCCATCGGACGCACAAGCAAGCCTTTTAGGGCAATTAAAATATTCTAATCTGAGAAAATAATCCAGGAAGCCCAAGTAAACGCTCAAATAGCCTAGGCTGATTTATTATCGATTCTGATGTCTCTTGTGTAAGTACGTGTGCATCGTCCACAAGACTCCCTATCTCCTGAATTGACTCGATCGCTTTGCAACTCCCGCGATCTCTTGCTTCTCATCCCTTCCATTCCGTTTATTCACATGTCGTTCCATCATTAGATGCGCCACCGGCAACGGTAGGCCCAAGTACATATTCAAGGTACGGAAGATCATATCTTCTACCTGTTGCGCAGTTATGAATATCCAATCCAGCCTTGTAGTTAGTGCGGTGATGGTCTTTGCCCTACTTTTGTAATTACTGTTTTCCTGAACTTTGATTATCTAGGTTGTGGGGCAATACTTTTGAAGAGAAATCAATCGTCAGGTTTGAATAATGATTCAAAATACTGGATGATCTTGGTCCTATACTTCACATTTACATTAACAGTGTGTGAACCGTCAAAGGTTCGCCAATAGTATCGATAAATGAACATGTTGCTTTTTCTTTGGTCTATTAATATTTAAAGCTGGTATTGATATTGTTGGTTGCGAAAATATCAGTGGAGATATGTTTTTCAACTATGAAAGTTATCAAGAAAAAGTTGCACAATAAAATAGATGATTAGTTTATGAGTGACCATCTAAGTTTTCTATCTGGAAAAGATATATTTTCTACCATTATTAAGGATGTAATATTTTATATTTCTAAGGTGATGAAAAGTCGAAAGTGGACACTACGAAATTTAATTAACTTTAGAACATTCTCTTGTTTGATGGCACTTATTTTAAGGTTGTCGAACTAACTTATCACGTCTTCATGCTTATAAAGTCCACAAATACGACATACACAATTCACAAGGACGGACGGAGAGCAGGTGGTGTCGATGTGCTAGTTTTGTCGTTTGGTACCAATCTGTATAATAGCAAAGAGTGACAAGTGGGACATATATTTACAATGGTTGAGATGAACATGCATACATTATAATCGACTCTACTCGATTTTTCTCTGTTGTCCAGACAGCTACCATTTCTCGAGACAGCTACGTGGTACCTAACTCGATGACTTTGCGTGCACATGTAATTTTCCTTTGCAGTATGTCACATGATAGACTTTGAATCCACAAGTACAGTATACATGATGCCAATCGGGCATCATGATCGCTTGCGTAATCTATACCTTTGCTTCTGGCGATACATCACGGAAATTGCCTCCAAAGTTGTAAAATAATATCCACTAATGTCGCCTATAAGTGCTAAAAAAAACTTTTGACCTAGGGGAATCCCCCGCCTGGGCCGGCCTAGGCCGTAGGGGCCTCTCCGATACATACCGCGTTCTAAGCGTTGGGACAGGATGCTGCGCACCGGTTTGGGCTGGGCCTTGTCCACGCAGCCTGTTTTATAAATTTCATTTCTATTTTTCTTGTTTTTATTTTTTCCACTTTAAAGAATTTGGGATTTAGAAAAAGTTTAGAAATATAAAAATTGAGAATTTTGAAACAAAATGTTTAATCAATAAAAAAGTGTTGGTGATTTTGTAAAAATATTGTTTGCTTATTCAAAAATGTTCGCATTTTGGAATAAAAAATGTTTGGGAAATCATCAAATGTTCATGATTTTTTTAAACATTTGTTTCTAAAAATGTTAAAGAATTGAACAAAATTTCACCAATTCATAAAATGTTCATAAATGGAAAAATATCCTAAAGATTCAAAAACTGTTCATGACTTACAAAATAGTTTATTCATTCAAAAAATATTCGCTGACTAAAAAACGATCATGCATTTCAAAAAATGTTCATTCGATCCAAAAATTGTTCATGAATTTCAAAAATGGTTCCACCAATTTGTTCGTCCATTCTAGATAAGTTCACCAATACAAGAAAACTGTTTCAAAAAATGTTGACAATTTTGTAAAAACTGTTTGCATATAGTATAAATGTTCATGAATTAGAAAAATGTTCACGATTTCAGATATTTTCACGAGTTTAAAAAAATGTTCATGATTTTAAAAAAATGTTCACGATTACACCGGATAGTGTATCTTGGTGATGCGGCAACATATGGTCATGCCCATTGGAGATTGTGAGTTTTTTCTCCCGTTGCACCGCACTGGCCTTTTTCCTAGTACTATTAGGCGTCCTGCTATCTTTTTTTGTGATAGGAATTTCCAATCTATTCATCGATCATGGCCGTACAACGAACTAGAAGTACTAAAACATACAACTAGGTCCATGGACGACCTAGGGAAGGCTACTAGCATTGGAGAGAGCCGAAGGCGTGCCGCCGTCATTGCCCCCCCACCCGCCACCCCCCTTCACCGGAGGCGGACAAACCTTGTTTTAATAGACAGTCGGGAAGTCGTCGTGCTAAGGCCCCAACGGACCAGCACACCAAAGCAGCAACCATCGCCGATGAGGATAGTTGTAGATCGGAAAGACCAAACCTGTAACCACACAAACAAAGACTAACTGGATCCAAATAGATCCATTGAAGACCAACACCGACCGAATCCCGCGAGATCCGACAGAGACACACCTTCACACATCCTCCGACGACGTTATTTACACCATAGGGATGGGGATAGGATGTGCGAGACATTATTCCAACCAAGGGACATCGCCGCCACCGCACAGCCGCAACCAAGACGATTAACCTAACAAAAACGAGAACGTGGTCCCTCCCGCTGACGGGGTACCTAGACCCTCCGCACCTCCATGGCCAAAGGCCATCGGAGGTGAGGCGGATCAGCGGCAGCGCCAGTAGGACGAGGGTGGAGGCTTTTCTTGAGGAGGAGGAAAGACACCCGCGATATATCACAATGGATTGGCAACTTTTAGCAGCCTACTATCTTAAACATCTAATATATGTGTATATCTACCGGAACTTTACTTTGTTTTTTTTTAGAACACCGGAGGAGGGTCCCTCCACCTGAATATATTGCTCAAAGTGGCCATAATGCCAGGAGAGTGATCCAGTTTATAAGGAAAACCAGATCGAAAACCTTAACAAATTGACACCATTTATGATGAAAACCGAGCCGAAAACCAGACAAGTAACAAGTGTTACAATAAAAGGAGAGGAATAGGACCCCAACATAAGGAAAGACCTAACTAGCATACTAACAAGACTAGGTAGATGAGGGGTGCGTCGAGGGATCACAATACCAAGACTCTACAAACAGCCTAACGCACCGCACCGGTGTGCGTATCATACCCCAGAGCACAACAAAGGAGCATCCACAATCAACGAGTGCCAAAGCTTAACACGAACCTTGTGCCAAAGCTTAACACGAACCTTGACTGAGCGCTCTGCCACGGAAGTTGAAGACGATTAGCAAGTCGGGGAGGCATCATTGTGTCGTCATTGAGCAAAGGTGAACCAAGACGAGACCAAGAGCCCGAGGTTCGCCTCAACAGAACAGGGTCATGAGCATGCATACAACAGGCTGGGGACCACACGTAGGACAACCAAAGAGAAACACCTGAAGAAGAACACACCATCTTCGGTCCTGAGCAGGCCGCACCACCACCACCAAACGCACCACCCACAACCACACACAGCAACAGAAGCCGTTGTTTGGGTCTCCAAGACGACGCTTCCAAGGAGGTAGTGTTGTCGAGCACACAACACCGTCATCTGATCCGGCAAGCCCGATCTTGGGTTTTTACCCGGAGACCACAAACAAAGAACTATAGGTGATGTAGCTCCCCGATGGCAACTCCTACGAGGAAAACGATGTTCGTAGACGCCGCTGCCACCGGCATCAGCAGAGCCGATGCAGGGTTCTCAGCCGGAGTTTGAGCACATCCCTACAGAAACACGGCAACCGACCACCACCGTCGTTGAACCCTCTATCGATGAAGAAGCACGACGAACCGCCTCAGCCAGCCGCATATCACGGAGACCACCGACAGCCAAACTCAACACTAGACGCCAGATCCACCAATGGCCGGCCGGACGCAGAGCCACCGGACGCAACGCGAGCCACCGTGCCCCACCAACCACCATTCCGGCAAGGAGCAGAGGGGCGCTGCCCGAGGCCAAGAACTACCATGGTTCCGGGCTGTAGCCATACATCAGGCACGCCGACGCGCCCCACGCGTGCCACCGCACGCCTGCCGGAGGCCAGATCCGGAGCGTCCGAAGTGCAGACTGAAGGCAGGGGGATCGAACCTTGCTGGTGCAGCACCTCCACCGCCCACCACCCCTACTCCACCCACCCGTGACCCGCCTATAGCACACAACCTAGCTTCCAGCAGCGAGCCGCCACCTCGCTGCTGAGCAGCAGTCACCACCGCGCCCAGAGGCACAGATCAAAGTGGCGCTGCACCTGGAGCTCTGACCCACTTGGTCGGCGAGCACCAGCCCCAGCCCCGGGCGCGTGTAGCGAGACCCACGAGCCACCAGCCCCATGCTGGCGCCTGTAGCCGGCCGCACGCACGGATCCAGGTGCGCAGGCCAGATCCATTGCGGGGATGCAACCTGGGACGCACGGATCTGGCCCGTCTGCGTCAGCCACTGCCGGCCATGCATCCAGCATGGCCGCTGGCACTCCCACCACTCGCGCAGGAGGCAGGTGAGAGCAGCCCGCACGCACCATCGTCGCCGGCACGAACGACGCATCTCGCGCCCATGCCCCGCGAAGCGTCCACCGCGGATCTCCCCATGCTGCCTTCGGAGATGGGGGCCGCCGCCACCGAGGCCGAGCCGGCGGCAACGGCGGAGAGGAGGGCGCCGACGGAGGGGGGCTGGCGGCTGCGAGCTTGGTCTCCCCCCAGCCGCCTAGTGGGAGCGACGCGGGGGTCGGGCCGAATCTAGTTTCTCGTACCCCGGAAATTTACATTGGCTCATAGGTGTAGATGCACCCATTGTTTGAATACACATTTTGAGAAGTGGAAGAAAATTGTGAAAAAATCCTGAGTGTACATCCGGACATTATATGATCATGCACAAAGTTTCGGTGAGAAGGGGAATTTTTTCTGGCTTGTGTAAAAAAGACAATTTTCGATGCTTGATTATAACTATTGAGGAGACATTTTTTATCTTTTTATGCACGCCACAAAAAATGTTCTTTCTTTGCAAAATTTTATGTGCGAATAAAGAATGTCCAGATGTACACACAAAATTATTGTTCGGAATTTTTTAACACATCTTTACCTATATTTTTATCTATATCAATCAATATCAATTCAAAAAGATCCTAAGGGGCAGATTCAATAAATCTTGGCCGTCAAATTATTTCAATCCAACAATATAGATTGCTCCAATGGTGAGCACTCAATATGTTTAATGTGCAATTAATATTTTTAGTGCTCAATTTGTCCGATTTGTTCAATTTATGTTCAAAATGTCTTTTGACGTTTGATGGATAGGGTTAGATGTCCGACTCTCACATTGCTGTCTGCAGGTGCATTTGCGTACGGATACTATGTTGGTTTAGTGGTCCGTGCCGTAGGGCAACTCCAACACTGATCCTCAAAATGGACACATTATTTGTCCGTTGACTAGTCCGGACTCATCCGCGGACACATATATGAGATGTGACTATCCAACATGATCCCTAAATATCCGCGCCTAGGTTTTTCTCTAATTCTATAGCACTCAAAGTAATTGTAGAAAATAACGCAATTGATCTATAAATAAGATGAAAGTATTCCAGTAAAATAATAGTTCAAATATAAATATTACATCTCAGATAATCGGATGTTCATTAAGTTTTTTTGACTTCATCAATTCCAAATGCAGCGATACTTGAGCCACAATCCGCACATGTTGTCTCATGCAAAGTGCGCCTTGGGCTTCATCCCATAATGTATGAATGTAAACGGCCTGCGGTTGGTTCAGCGGTATAGCACGGTAGCGCGTCTGGGTATTACAACGCGATGATTATCAAGTTGCAACATTGAGCGAATTAATGAATTTACCAACATGTACATCAACAAGGAAAACTTATGATCTTCATGCCCGATGCATCAGGTGGCCTCCTTCTCTCCACTTGTGCAATCACACTGCAATACTTCATGACAGAGTTGAACATAATGTAGCACCGATGGGCTCGCGACCTCACATTACGCTTATGGATCACATGCAAATTGAAGGGTGCAAAATTGCTTTTGCTGATGAAACAAAACATGTAGGATTTGCCAAAAGGTCGACCCCCCTTGCCTCATGCCTACAAATTCCGCAAATATGACCTTCCATAGAACGCACAACAACTCATCTTCCATCACCGAGTACCTCACCATCGTGCTTGCTCTACAAAACAACAAGAAGGTCACAAAAAGCTCAATGGTGTTTTAACGGACACCAATCGGGACTCGTGTCCGCCATGGATGACGCCGGCAAGGGCGGAGGGTGCCTGGCTGTGAACGGATCTTAGGTGGATGACGGTTTAGTCCGAGGTGGGAAGGCAGGCGGGTGGGAGCTGCACATGTCGGACAATGCCTAGGCGGCCGCGGGAGAGGTACAACGGCGGTGTCGAACGAGAATGGTGCGGATGCATAACAAGGAGGGAGCAAGGGCGCAATGGAAATAAAGTGGTGGGGGAATTCAGACAAGCGGAGGCGCCCACGTACAAATATAGACCTGCGTTGAACTTTTGTAAAGTTTGAGCAATTTTATAGCGAAAAGTTAGAAACATCTAGCCAATATCAATAGATAAATCAAGAAAAAATATGGAAAATATTAATTTGGTATTGGTGATGTAGATATTTTTCTCTAAATAGTTGTTCGCATTTTTTTGACACATCATGTTTTTGTACAACCAATATAGGTGCATGACATTTTTTGTTGATATACTAAAATAAAAGCAATTTATTTACAAGATTCCTTCATCCGCTTATGTAATTTCCCAACAAGTGCATCCATGTCAATAGGTAGTTGTATACTTCTGGTAACCGAAGAATCTAATTCTTTCTAGAACATCCTCCTTCAAGATAAAGCAGTAATCACAGCCCCAAACACTATTGTATAAGCGGTCGGACACTCTTTCCTGCCTTGGGAAGCATCGGCGAAATTGTTCATGAATAGGTCATCGGGGGCAAAGTAGTCGTCCATCATGAAGGTTTGAGTGGGCTGAGGGTGTCGTGCGCATACTTGGCGGAGGCCTTCCCTTCGTCCCCACAGACCACGTCCGCAAAGAAGGGAGATAAACTATAAAAAAATTAGCACGTGCATTTCGCCAAACTGGCATGGTGACCCACAGACCACGTACGCAGGGGCAGATGATACCTACGTTGCGAGCTGATGAGAGGTGGAATTGTGGTGGCGTGGCGACCGTGTGGCGCGGCGGGGGTCTTGCAAGGCGTTGGTAGGAGGTCGGGTTGATCTAGAGGCTCAGGGTGGTACGGCAGTGGCCGGAAGGAAGCGGTTGCAGTGTGAGTAGGGGAAGGGACAAAGACGTGGGACCAGGTGGGGTTTTGAGTGGACCGTATGTGTCGGAGTCCTACGTGACGGAGGTTCGGTCGCCTGCAAAGCTCCGACAGCTTAGATTCCAGCTGCGGGATTTTAGCATTGGATGGCTTGTTATGTCCTGATAGCTTGGTTCAGATGTTTGCGCGTTGTTTGAGCGTCCACGGTGGAGATGCACTAAGTGAACATTTGTAAAGGTTGACCAAGTTTAGAGCGAAAAGTAGGAAACATCAAATTAATATCATTAGATAAGTGGTTAAAAATAATAATGGTATATTTATTTGGTATTGGTGATGCTGATATTGTTTCTACTTCCTCCGTCTCAGTTTTAAAGTCCTACGCGTATACCTAGGTTGCCAATTTTATCACCTAATATAAATTATATAACACAAAAACTATACCTTTTGAAAATAAAACATCTGAAGTTTGTTTTGATATATTTTTTGTAATATATGACTTATATTAGGTTGGTCAAATTGACAACCTATGTGTACGTGCACGCGCACGCCCTGTATACTGAGAGAGAGGGAGTAAATACTTTGTCACTTTTTTTTTGACCCATAATGTTTTCCTACGGGATATATATTCAATCCTTCCGAAATTACTTGTCGTATAAATGAATGCATCTAGACGTATTTTAATTTTAGATACATCCAATTTTTATCCATTTCTGCAACAAATAATGAATACATGAAAATAAAAGCGCGCAGTTTGTTTACAATATTTGTTCATCGGCTAACGTATTTTCCCAGCAAGTGCATCCATGTCAATTGGCATGATAAATAATAATGCAATTGGACAGAAATGAATACAGTTGGCAGAAGGGGTGAAAGGAACAGCCCCTCTGCCTCCTCGCTGCTCGCCCGAAGTCAACAGCTAATCATGTCTTCTTCTTCCTCCCTTTCGTGAGGCCTATATTAGCAGGCAGCTGACTCCATCTCCCCCTGTCTCTCACCACACCAAAGCAGCAGCAGAACCGGGACCGAGACGGAACCGCCGCACGCACGCCGGAGCGCACGGGGGATGAATGATTTGCTTGCCTAGCTATCTCGCTCACCCTGAGATCTCTCTCGCGCATATTCCTCACCTCCGTCTTCCACCAAGCAACGACCTATAGTGGTAAATCTGATTTCTTTTTGGTCTAATTAGTACAGTACTACAGTATTATTTACTCTACCGATTTCTTGCTGCTTTTACGGATCCCCCACACCAAGCTTGGCTCCGGGGCAGTGAGTTGGATTTCTAGAAGCAGATTCGAATTTTTCATATTTCTGCAAGAATTTCAGTTTAATTGAATCCAGTTACAAATCCAACTGGGTGTGTCTCCCCCTTTCCAATCCTTGAGCATCAACAAACATATAGCAGAGATGTCTCAAAAATAAAACATATAGTAGAGAGCCAGAGACCATAAATTTTGTCATATTTACTTACTGCTGATGGCACCTGCACTTATGGATGAGTTTCCTCTGATTCATGGATGCAGGTGCACCGGCTAGAATACTGACTGAATAGAGTAGGGGAGGAGGAGGAGGAGGAAGAGAGGATGAACGCACTCGTCAGCGCGGCGGTATGGGTGGTCGGCAAGGCATTGGCCCCTGTTGCCGATGGCCTGCTGGAGGCTTGGGGTGCTACAAAGAACTTGGGTCCAAACATTGAGGCCCTAAGGATGGAGCTTCTGCTTGTGAAGGCCACACTTGAACTCGCTGACGGCAAGCAGATCCGTGGCCAGGCCACGGAGGAGCTGCTGGGGAAGCTGCGAGACTCGGCGCACTGTGCCGAGGACTTGTTGGACGAGCTGGACTACTTCCGCATCCACGACGAGCTTCACGGCACATACGAGGCTGCCGACCACCATGCCAAGGGCGGTGTCCACAACCTTGCCTTCAATGCACGTCAGGCAGCAAAAGCTCTGCTTTGTTTATGCACGAGCTCTTCTGCTGCCAACCCTATAGGTGATCCTGGAGAAGTAGAAGGTGCGAGACACCAAGTCGGCTGCTGCGCTTGGCGGCATGCTACGCAGAGGTCACGTGGCAATTCATCCTCCATGCCAAACGCCAACCAAGAGGTCA
Source organism: Aegilops speltoides (assembly GCA_021437245.1). Lineage (NCBI taxonomy): Eukaryota > Viridiplantae > Streptophyta > Magnoliopsida > Poales > Poaceae > Aegilops > Aegilops speltoides. The sequence continues at coordinate 525,377,903 of CM038147.1, forward strand.
CTGAATGCTTGCCTAAGTTCGGTAAACTTTTCCCTTGCTCACGTTCCCCACATGTTCGTGATGATAACTCTGGGCAGCCAACTCTTTGTGGTGCACCACAGAGAGAAACACCAATGATGGGGTTTAATAGGGTTAATGTGTCCGAAAGAATGAAGAGCATTGTGCAACAGCTGCAGCCTGTGCGTACAGAGGTTGCCAAGATATTGCAGAGTTGTGATCGTATCACTGTCCCAGATATTGCCCAAAGTCGCCTCATCACCACTGGTCAAAGTATAGAGCCAAGATTATATGGGAGGGACCATATCATGAATAGCATAATACATGATATGACCGAGGGTAAATACCGTAGCAACTATCTAACTGTGCTTCCAATTGTCGGTCCAGGGGGAATAGGAAAGACAACTCTGATACAACACATACATACAAACAAGAAAGTTCAAAATTATTTTCAAGTCATTATTTGGGTATGTGTGTCGCTCAGTTTCAATTTGAATAAGCTGCTAGAAGAGATTAAAACAAATATCCCTCATGTTGAAGGGGAAAAAGATGGCAGGACCGAAGAGTTAATTGAACAGAGATTAAAATCAAAAAGATTTTTGCTTGTACTGGATGATATATGGGCGAGCAGTAATGAGGATGAATGGAAAAGGTTACTGCTGCCATTCAAAGCATCACAAGAAAAAGGTAGTGTGATTCTACTCACGACCCGGTTTCCAGCAATAGCAAACATAGTTGAAACAACTAATCATATAGACTTGAAAGGATTAAATTTCGAAGACTATAGGAAGTTATTCCATGCTTTTGTCTTTGGTGATGAGCCCATAAGAATTGATCACAATTTTTTGCTCGAGACCGGAGATAGGATTATGGAAAAACTAAAGGGCTCCCCTCTTGCTGCGAAAACTGTTGGTACATTATTGAGAAAGGACCTTAGTTTGCGTCATTGGAGAAGGGTCCTAGAAAGTAGAGAATGGGAGAGTCAGATGGATGCTAATGACATTATGCCTGCCTTGAAGCTTAGCTATGACTACCTTCCTTTCCAACAACAACAATGTTTCTCCTATTCTGCATTGTATCCGGAAGATCATAGGTATAGCTCCATCGAGCTAGTCAACCTGTGGATAGGGCTAGATATTTTACAACCTGATGGTCGGAACCCAACATTGGAAGATATAGGTCGAAGCAATTTAAATGATCTAGTCACACATGGATTTTTCAAAAAAGATACAACTTATGGCTATCAACGTTATGTAATGCATGACCTACTACATGATTTAGCAGTAAAGGTTGCATCTCAGGAATGTCTTACTGTGGATCACTCAAATGTGAGATTTTTAGAAATTCATCCAAACGTCCGTCACTTGTCTTTAATCACAGATGAGGATACAATGTCTCGTGTGAACTTTGAGACCCAACTTAGAAATTTGAAGACCGGATTGAAAGTTAAAGAATTGCATACATTGATGTTATTTGGAACGGTCGATAAAAAAATTCTCACCATTTTGAGTGATTTGTTTATGGAATCAAATGCTCTCCGTGTTCTTTATTTGGCTGGAGTTTCATATTCGGTGGATTCTTTGTTACATAAATTTTCAACCCTTCTTCACCTACGATACCTATGTCTTAAGACAGGAATGGAGGTGGCGGTGCATTTACTACCTACCATTTCTAGGTTTTATCATTTAAGGATTTTGGATCTGCAATCATGGTACAGTTGTCGTGATTTGCCCAAGGACTTGAGTAACCTTGCAAAATTGTGTCACATTTATACCCCAAGTGATGAGCTCCACTCTCATATTTCTAATGTGGGGCAACTTAGACACTTACAAGAGTTGAAGGTGTTTAGAGTCAATAAAGAAAGTCAAGGATTTGAATTAAAGCAACTAGACCACTTGACAGAACTAAGGGAACTCGGTATTTATAACCTTGAGAATATACACACAAAAGAAGAAGGGGCCAAAGCAAAACTGATAGAGAAAAACTTCTTGGAGAGGTTAACACTAGAGTGGGATAGCGAGCGGTCTAATGTTGAGCCTGATGAGGAAGGAGTGGTTCTTGAAAGCCTTCAACCACATAGATATCTTCAAGAATTATGCATTAGAGGGCACAAATGCCTTTCTTGTCCAATGTGGCTGGGTGGTGAGCTCGCTGTGGAAGTTATACAATCTCTTCATCTCTCCAGTGTTTCTTGGGAATATCTCCCTTCATTAGGGAAGATGTGGGATCTCCGTAAACTAGTATTGGAGCATATTGCCACACTAAAGGAGTTTGTTATAGAGCAATCCTTTCGCATGCTAAGAAATCTTGAACTTGTTGGCTTGACAAATATTGAAAAATGGGTACCGTCGCAAGATGGTCATCATACATTGCCTCTTTTGCAAGAACTTATTATTAGAGACTGCCCTAAACTCTCAGAGTTGCCATTTTCCAATGACATTATTTATCCACAAGATCAGAATTTGAACATTGATTGGTTTCCTGAACTGCAATGGCTTCAGATAGAGAAGTGTCCAGAAATCATGTTAGTGCCTTGTATCCCATGGACTGAAACTCTGCAGCGCGTCATCATAAATGATGTAAAGCTATTAAAGAAGTTTAGTTACAACTCTGAATCATCACAAGTGTTTATTACTGGGAAGGATGAACTGCAAAGCTTAGATCAAGTGTTAGCATTTAATAATCTGACAGAGCTAACGTCGCTAACTCTCGAAAAGTGTCCATCTCTAGAGTTGAAGCATCTTCTAATTCTATCCTCACTAGTGACATTGAATGCAGAGTATATAGATAGTGTGGTTGGGTTAGTAGAAGGTGAAGGTGATCTGGAATGGCAGCACCCTCTTGAGTTGCTAGTGGTGAAGGCATCACATGGTACTATTTGGAAGGAATTGACAGAGCTCTTCCCCCACCTCCCAAGGCTCTCCAGATTTCATATCATCGAGTCTAGAAGTATAACACAATTGGCAGTGCAGGTGGATGTGCAACATACAACATCACCAACATCAAAGGTGGAAGAGGAGAATAGAGAAGATGGGCTACTGCTCTTCCCGGCCCATCTCTCCGCCTTATTACAGGGCTTGCTCATCTACAAATGTTCAAATTTGGTCCTGCTGGAGCCCGTTTCAGATTTACTTCCTGGCCTGCAGTGGTTACGTATTGCAGGATGCCCCAAGATACTATCTGCCAAAAGCTGGTTTTCCTCTCCTTCGTACTTTTTCCCATCGTCTCTGCAATACCTCCTTCTTTCGGATATCAAAGGCATGGGGACGCTGGAGCCACTCTCAAACCTCACCAATCTCACCCTATTAGAGTTGAAGAATTGTGGAGAGGATCTAAGATGCAAGGGCCTAGGGCCTCTCCTTACCACCCGGGGACAGCTCAAAAAATTATACGTCTATGGCAGCCCTGGATTCTTTGCTGGATGGGATCCCAATCATAGGCAGGAGCTGCAGGATGAAGGGGAGGGAGAGATGGAGTTCCAGAAGGTTCATCTCGTTTCTGCTCCGAGTTCCTCCACATTGGAGGAGCTCTGGACGGATGAGGTCGTGGGGCTCCTTGCTGCACCCATTTGCAGCTTCCTGTCTTCCTCCCTCACCCACCTGCGCCTTTATGGGGACTCTGGAGAGATGGAGTTCTTCACCAAGGAGCAGGAGGGCGCCATTCATCTCCTCGCCTCCCTCCAGCAACTCCAATTTTGGAACTTCGGCAAGCTTCAGACCCTCCCTGCAGGGTTGCACAAGCTTACCGGGCTCAAGCAATTACAAGTCTGGTCATGCCCGGCCACCCGGTCTCTGCCCAAAGATAGCCTCCCTGAATCACTAAAAGAATTAGATGTCTCCGCCTGCCGCAATGAGGAGCTAAAACAGCAGTGCAGCAGGTTAGTGGGGACCATTCCGACGATTAGAACAGGCCACTAATCCAAGGTAACACAAATATATTTCATTGCTTTTTCCTACCTCACCTTTTCTTGCATTACAATTTAATCAGTGTTTGTTTCCATCTACTCCTACCATACAGTCGTCTGACTTGGAGGGTTTTCCCATGTACATTCTTATTGCCTTGTAAAGCTCTACTCTTTCAATACAATCAACACTTGCCACACTCATGACATGAGGGTCTTGTGGTCATCTTCCTCCATGTCCATAAATCTGGTAAGTAATATGAATTAGAACCTTGCTCATTATGTACAGTATCAGTTGTATAACAACATCCACTTGTGCTCCTGCTAATCAAAATTAAGAATACCATTTTTTCCTCAAAGTTTGGGAAAATTGTACAACTGCAACATCACTTATGATTTGTTTCTACAAGCCTTGTGTTTCTCACAAGTTAAGAAAACCAATGTGATTATTATTCAATGCCTTCTTAGAGTTTATTTGTTTCTCTTCCAGAAGCAAATCATAAAATCTGTTACATATTCACTTTATATTTTGGTTCTTTGCAGGTATTCTTATGTTTGTTCTCATAGGGTTCTACATACTTTACTTATGAACCTGGGCGGTCGTCACTCATCAAGACCAACTGATGTACTTCACTGCTATGCCGCAGACATTATGACCATCTTCTTCCTTCCTAAACATAAATCTGGTATGTACATCTTTAACTGAACTTCAGTCCTGCCGCACCTTACTTATTATGACAACTTCCGCTTATACTCCTTGCAGTGAAAATGGTTATCCTACAAAAGCACTATTTAGTAGTTGTTTCTCTGTGCAACCTGTATTTTTGTTCATAAGTGGAGTAAATTTAATTTAATTACCAGTTAATTCCTTTTGGGAGTTTCTTTAATTATTTCCTGGATGAAATTCATGACATCTGTCATGTATTCACCATTTGCTTTGTTTTTTAGCGCAGGTGTACTTATGTTTGTTCTCATAATCTTCTACATACTTTGTATTGAAATTTCGCTTGCCATCACAAATCACAACTTTATGGTGTATACATGCATGCATGACTGTATGATTGTGCAATAAATCAGACTACATTGGTGCTCTACTAATACTAAGGTTTTCAATTTTCTCACCCACTGCTATATGCAAAAGTTTATCATTACCAGGTGTTCTTGCATTCAGCACATTTATTGGCTTGTTGTGCAGGTGTTCTTATGTTTGTTGCTTTGTTCTCATAGGCTTCTACATTCTTTTCATTTGAATTTCTGTTAGTATCACTCTCCAACTTCAAGACTTGGTGGGTGTGTATGGCTAGTTCGGGTGTGAGTATCAATCTATCAACACAGAATAATTGTGGAATAAGAGTGATTTTGGAGCTTGTCTGCCGATATGAAGGTTTGCTATTTTCTCACCTGCTGCCAAGGTTTTGGTTACTGAATGAGGCAATTTTACCGAGGGGGACGGGTAAACGTGGTTACCATGGTTACCAGAAAATACCGATAAATACTGAGAATATTACGAATGAATTTTATAGTTGAATTTTGAATTCAAATAAATGAACGAACGAACATTCGAACCAGAGACCAGTCAAAATAAGAACTAGATTGCTAGGAACACGTCAGAATCAACTCTCATGGCATTAATTAGATCATACTCCCTTTACTACAAATCTAGCGTTTAAATTCAAAATTTTCAAAAAAATGGTATTTTTTGCTTGGTATGAGCATTTACCGAGGGGCACGGAAATACGCGGTAACCATGGGAAATCTTGAAATTCCGACCGGTAATCAAAACCTTGCCTGCTGCTACATTGCTATCGATGCTATCTTTTCTTGCATTCACCGTTTCTCTTAGTTTGTTGTGCAGGTATACTTCATGTTTGCTCTGAGAGAGTTCCTGATGATTTGTATTTACATTTGGTCGCCACACATGAAGATTTGGTTGTGTATCTAGAAAGTTCAGGTTTGATGATCAAAACACCATCATGGATAATTATGGAAAAAGTGGCTTTTCAGTGTGTTTCTACTCATAATATGGTTTGCAGCTTTTCAAATTCAGAGCCGCATTGCTACCAATGCAAGGAAGTTATATCCATTCTTCATAATTGATGTCACTTAATGAAACTCAACATTATATTGGAACTTTAGTAGAATACCCATCATACCATATCAGTACATCCTTAGACCCAGTTCTTTTTTAAAATTTGCAATCGTGATGTTTTCAGTTAATATAATCAAAATATATTTTTATTTGCTCTATAAAAGAATCAAGGCATGTTCTTATAGGAGCCCTCATTGCGTACTGCAGGTTTTCACATGAGTTGCACTCAAATTTGTGCAATTGTCAATATACTCACGGAACAGCACAGGAAGTTGATGAATTGACCAGAATTTTCAACAGTGACTCACGTAAATTAAGATGTTACTTTCGCTTGTAGATCATCCGTCGGGCATCCACGTGATAATGGTACTACCCAGTAGATGCAACTTCATCTGTTCAGGATGTCACTTGTGCCAAGGATTGATTTGCTACTCGACTGCGTATATGGGAATCTTGCCTAACTATCTATTGATCTTTGAGTGCCTCTCTCTTTTTGCCCTTTTCCCTACTTCTGCAGGTACATACTTTGTCTATAGCTAATGCCAGGATGGTGGATGAAGTTTTCAACTGCTTCAAGTTCTAATGTACAAATGCCCGAAGAAGTTCTTGACCTGCATGGTACTCAGTACTCACTGGTGAGTACTACACTTAGTTCTTAATGTCTCTTTTAACCTTCTGAGTTTGTGATATTATCCTTAATATGACTTCTTCACCCTTCTATTCTCCCTAGGCTGCAGCGAGCAAAACCCATCTTGATCTTACGCTCATCACTCACCAATCGGCTTGTGTTGGCCCCATGGCCAACACATGCGGAAGCTATCCGGGAAATGGTGAGTGTTCTCTTTGTAACAAGAGAAAGCTTGCTTGAAGTCTTCAGTGTCAGTTGTATCCCCCAAACATCGCTAGCTGCATTCTCAAAAAAATAAAACATCGGTAGCTGCTGGGACACTGGTATAGCAAGAAAAAAAAGGTGCGAACGAGCATGAAAAAACAAACGAGAGGCCTGATGGTGGATCAATGCAGAAGGAAGTGGCAGACAACAGTGTCTAGGGCCATGGGTGGGGGAGTCAGACGAAGGCCGCATGCTGCCATTTTCACAGTGGCCATAGGAATGATGGAATCCAGGATGCCATTTACTGCAGTTTGGCATCTTGTCGTTGTTTTTTGAACGATGTAAACAAACAGCAATGGAGTATTTATCTCCATAGCCCTGTTTTTGTTAGTTTTGGGTTTGTACTAGTAGCTCGTTAGTTTCGCACCGCTCTGGTGTGGAGCTTGTTGGAGACTTGGATTAGACTAATTAATAACTTGCTGTCGAAAACTTGCAAGCGGAAAAATAGAGGAGGATTCCTTGATGTAGCAGCTACTTGGTCTTAGCTGTTATTTGTCGTTTTCCTTTCCGTATTTCTAGTACAGCTGATGCCAATAATACCTTACTTAGTTTTGTAGCTCAACCTCATTGGAATCAAAAGAATAGGTTGGTCCAAGTTCAACTGTGCCAACGCCAAAAGAAATCTTTGAACTGCGCACATCCGTGGACCGTGAGTACCTTTGGATCATAATGTATTATGCTTATTGACTTTTTCCTCATTCTACTCTTCCTTGGCTGCAGTGAAATAAATGCAACTTGACCTTACATCACTCCTCGATCCAAAATCGCTGCGATGAGAATCCATACAGGCGAATCCTTTTACCTTCACTTATATATGGTACGTGGTGTAGTATGATCTAGTGGTTTTTGTTCATTTTGTATGATCTAGTGCTTAATTACAACTTCTTTTGTCGGTTCCTCTGGCAGATATTGTCAAGTGTTTGCTTCGCAAAGATAGGATGCTGCTCGTCGTGCTTGCTTCCAGTCCTTTTCACTTGCTGTTGGAGCATCCGGGGAGTCCCCCTTTTCGAAAAAAAAACTTGCTGTTGGAGCATGGGCAATGTCGAAAAAGGGTGTGAGGGGCACGGAATACAAAGAAGAGGTCAACCATTCTCCCACCAAATCGTCGATGTTGATGGGGCTATTGGCAGGTCCAAAAGGTGGAGTTGGTAGGAGTGCCCGGTGGCATGTACTGTATTTCTCAGTGTCCTCTGTTTCTCCCAAAAACAGAGGAAGGGAGATGAATCCGATCTGTTAGTAGTAGCTTACCACCGTGGTGGAGCAGTATGTTGAAAAACTTGGAACAAGAGAAGGATTCTTTCCTTGATGAATGATGGATAATTGTCTCCATCTGTTGTCGGACGAATTTGCTCCTAACATACGAGTACTAGCTATGAATGACTAGTTATCATCACTTCCGCACGGGATGGGCAGATGCAATTATCTTAAATTTATGAAAATGTTTTGTGTAATTGTCTTCAAATTTGACTGAGAAGAAAACTTATTAATCGACTCCACACATACATGTCTGTAACGTGGATGCAGAGATGCATCGAGTTGTTTGGAATACAACAAACATAATATGTGGTTCATTCACCTATTTATATTCTATGGGTGTATCATCTCTCTCCACTTACAACTGAAACCGCAGACTGCTATATATACGGTAGGCTCGTGCAACTATAGGATTGAGTACGTATTTGCAAATGCAAACACCTGAATTAACTAGACTAGCTTCAGGATCAGCACCTCGCCACCCATCATGTGTTGGGCAGCCTGCCACCAACCTGATGTTGTACTGCGCCTCCACTGTGAGCTTCTGCTTGCGCTTGGGGCGCCGTGCTGCTGTCAATTGGCTGGCATCCGGTGATGTCGTTCTTGCCCGTCAGCCGGCGGATCATCCGGGTCTGGGGTACACCAAGTAAATTCAGTTTATAATTGACACTTGTGACTGACGTGGTGTCCTTCTAAATTTATAGAGGGAAATGATTGTTCAGTTTCACATTGTCATGAAGTACAATGTTTTTACCTCCGTAATAGTAGCAACACACCACAAATAATTGATCATCAACTCAGTAATTAACCTACCGTCCGGCCGTCTTTAACAACTCAACGCCCAGGCAGGGAACGGAGGAGCCTCTATTAAATGAACTTGACACCTTCTGCTTGGTTCAGGTTTGAAAACCGAAGGCGTTCAGGCTTGATTGATTTACAAGCTTAGCTTAGCTCGCACCGCACACTTCAACTTCTTTTTTCATCCACCCTCCTTGCCTTGTTCAAAAACTTCACTGTCACGTGTAAGCTGAAAGAAACTAAACGGACGCTTGTGCTTGTGCTTCCCTTGCTAATGCTTACCTATTATAAGAATGGCGCGGGGACATTTCGTAATCAGCAATTCAGGAGCAACTTACATATTACAGGGAGGCAAAAACAAACCAGCACAAAGATGACTCAACGAAAAGAGGAACAGATAGTCTGTGCTAATGAAGACCTAGTTAAGTTACTCCTTTCTTCCGCTTGGATTTCTTCACTCACTACAACAGGAACCCGCCTATAGCAACGCCTGTTTCCGTATCTAAATGTCCATATATGCGTTGCTAGTGTCTTTACCAACGGTTTGGGATGCGTAGCCTTATCCAGTGTTGCTAGCGCATAATGCAACGTTTATACTTTCATTGGTAAAAGGGACCGTTGCAAGACTACAACAGATAAAACGAACTTTTACAACAGTTTTATATGTTGGTGCTCGATGTACAAGAATCAAGATCCCATTGCTTGGCAACAGAGAATTACCAACGTTTCAAGTGTTGGTACACATATAGCATGAATAGTAATATTATATATATTTCTAGAAATTAAATGAATGCTCCATGTAAAGGCGATAATTATGTATTTCAAGTGAAGGAAAAATAAGACAATATACTCACAACAGGAAGAAATCATATATTAGATCAAAACTGTTGGATTACAATAGTTGATATTACAGGAGGAACATCATCAAGATGTGATGCATATCTAATAATTTACTCGACAGTGAAACTTAAACTGAAATATCCATCTTAACTTAGAGAACGTCATCCCTACAACATAACTAAAACTAAAAGCATCCATCATCATCATGAAACAGAACATCCACATCATCATTGCAGTATAATCATCACGCTCCCATATACTCATCCATTTATCTTTTGAATCTACAAACAAGAAAACAAAATGAATTGTTAACACACAATGCATTGTCATGATGCAAGTAGCAATAGAGGCAAGATACTAGTCACATACAAAGGTAGAAGCTCATGCAATCTTTGCTTTTTCTGCATTACCAAGAGTATTGCAGTTTTTGCGACTTCATACCAAATTTTCAGTTTGCACGAGTGCCATATCAACATGCACTGCACAGAATTAATTTCTAATTTCAGGACCATCAAGTCTAAATTTAGGATCAGAACTTACCATTGTAGCTAGAGCTACGCCCGTGTTATGATTTTTCAGGCTCTTCGGGAATACTTTAGTTCTTGCCTATTAGAGAAAATAAAAGTTACCATATGAGAGGACAGAAACAGAACAGGAGAACATATGAAATGAATTTGAGCACACTTACAAGTTCTTCATTGGCATCCATCCAACTCAGCGAACCACTTCGAGCATCCTTATTGCATGCATTAGCACCTTTTATTGTTTTGGTGGTCTCGACAACAGCCTGATAGCAAAGAAGTAATAACAAAATAAACAAGCTAGCACTATGGTTTGAACAAAATTTTTATGTGATTATGAAAAGATACCAGCTTGTTTGCAACAGAATATTTTTGTCCCTAACATGCACTGACATTCTCAAGCAAAGTTTCTCTGTTTTTAATAGGATTCTGATAGCAAGACAACCAGTAGATACGCAACCATTGGAGCAACATATTTTGAACATATTGTATATCGTAATGGAAATATACCTTTGTGCTGTAGAATATATTTCCCCTTGCCGTCCACTGAAATTCTTGTCCATGACATATCTTCTGCAACATGACAATGACCATGTAATAGACAATATTCCATGATCCTACTCGACCTTAAGATAGTCTTTGCCACAGATGTGAACACGATTAATCGAGATTTCAGCTCAAGCAATCATATTTTGAAGTAATTTCTGCCCTACAATCAACAACAATAAGTCTGACCACATTTACTCCTTATCAAATCAAAATAGCAACTTATTCAGTGCTAGGTAGGTACTAGGAATACATCAAGCAATTCCTATTTCATAGTGAAAACGATGAACTAAGACATGAAACCGTTACTCTGAAATGTAGTCTACTATTCTGTTCAGCGTGTGTATAAGAAAAGCAGGAAGTAACAAAAGGAAACTCCATATAGCAGCTCTTTCGATGACCCCATGTGTTTTTAGGATTTTTCTTAGCTGGGAACATAACTATGAATAAAGTGCAATTGTCTTTCAATACTAGTAGCTTAACTGCCAATCTGTTTCAGTTGCTTAGAGAAGATGAACTTGTACTTGTGTGCTATGGTGCATAACTTGGTGTTTGCTAGGGGGAACAGAAGTTCAGGTATAACACTATCCACGGATAGTAAGAGGACCATAAGGTTAAGGAGGTTTCGTTCATGCACAAGCATTATGGCTAGGCTGATGATATGTTATTTTCAAGTTGGAATTGTGAGGAGATCCCATGGGCCATGGCTGAGTGTGTTGCAGAGTATACATGTGTTTTCACTATCGTGCACATGGTTGTTCACTAACATTTATTTTTAGAACAAGCGTGCTGTTCTGTAGACTGGATTGTAGTTGTGCTGCTGCAGATCATGTTCTGATATTCATAATAAAATTAATGTTTTATTAGGTCATAACTAGTAGACAAGATACTTAGTGCAACTTGTCCATAGGTACAACAAGGATAACACTTTCTTCTAGTCACTCCATCGTTTATTTTCTACAAACGACACCCCGGCCAGATTAAAGTATAATAGCAATAAGAAAACAACAAGATCACAAACGTCTGCAAACACATGAAGAAGAAAAGAAACTGTGCTAGGTGTTCAACAACAAAATGTTAGGCAAGAACTAACCCAACTATACTACCCAACTAGAATATGATAGTCAGAATTGGAGTTCCATAAAGGTCTATGAAGAGATTGAACTCACCAACACCAAGGTAGTAATGGTGCAGAACTAGATTGAAATATTGTACGCACCCACACCTGTCACCCTAACAGTTACCAAATTTAAGCCACCTCTTATGTCCAGTAAACCTACGAACACCAAAACAAACAAGCGTCAGGGCACTATAATGAATAAAACCTAATAAGCTAATGTCAATCGAGTAGGGAAGGTGTAAACTTATAGAAGAAGAATCAGGAAACAACCCCCTCTATCTGAAGGCCCCAAATTTTTTAAACCAATAACAGAGGACAACTATCAAACACTTGGTGTGCACTATAAAATTCATACAAGAGGAGAGTAATTAGAAGCCATAGAAGGGACAGATCTGAACCAAAGGGGGAGGAGGCAAAATCTTCAAGTCGTACTAGTATTTACCTTCTGTTTTTATGAATCGGGGTGGGGATTGATCTGCTCTCCGTCCCAGTTGCTGAACAAGACATGCCTCTTGTGCCCTCAACATCAATGAATCGGCTGGGTCAGCTATGAGGTTCAGGAGGGAAGGCAGGCCATGATCGATCTTCTCAAGATAAGATCCTACGAAACGAGGAAGGGAACTGGGAGATGAGGGAGGTTTCCGATTTTGATGGCGCAGTTATCTCCTGGCGAGACCTGATTTTGGTCTGCGTCCTTGATTCGTATGATAGGTGGGGCCATAGTAATCAACTGCGCTTACTTATTTTCTTTTGACCAAAATTAGTCGCTATTGGCGGGAGAGAATGGAGGGAAAGGAAACAATTGGTGCGAAATCAGAAAAGAATACGAGGAGTAAAAATTTGAAGCGAAACAAATTATAATTTTTGTTATTATTATCTGGCCCTTGACACACACTTGTACATATATTTGTGCCAAACACAACATGCTTCTTCTATGTTTGTAAAAATTTAGTGCAAGATGGGTGAAGTAATATTGATTTCTGTTACTCAAACCGGACCTGATTGGCCGTGACCTGCCGCTCGCAGCGTTTCTACTCAGCTTCCTCCGTCGTCGCGCGCAGGGCATCGTCGACTGTGGACACCGCCGGTTCCCTTGCGCTTGTTGATGACGAGGGCGGCGGCGCGGAGCGACTCACCATGCCGATCATGACCAGTTGGTTGTCGAGGCAGCACGGACGCCGCTCGGACATCTTCACGGTGATCTTCGATAGTATAGGCCTTCGCCAACGCGACGTTTGCGAGGACCTAGTTTGGCATGACGTCCGACATTGCGGACACGGCCGGTGTTGCGCGTTGGGCCGTTTCACAGAATTAGGCCGCCGTTAGAGCACTGCGGCGACATTCTCCTGCCTTTGCATCCGAGGTAATACAAGAGGTGCCCGTGTGCGTCCGCGGGCTCCAGGTATGGTTCCTGCTTCACAGCGACCGGGCACCGGTAGGGCGGCAATCAGTGATGAAGCAGGGAGGGCAGTGGTAAGGGCAACGCTGAATTGCGGTCAGGGGGGGGGGGGGGTTGAACTGTCACTGGAACTCCTCGTCCATTGCGGCAGCCTGGGCGAGGAGGGGCGACTGATGCTGCTCTTCGTCATCCAAGGAGGGCACGACATCCACGTTTGATGGCGTAGAGGAGGACGATGGGCCAAAAGACCACGTGTGGCGACGCCATGATCTGGCGGAAGATCCCTCCGCCTGCGTCAAGAACAATCCGAAAGAGCCTTACTTGCCTATTCTTGCCGGTCCAGGAGAGGATCGGATTGGATCCTACGGTTGTGCGGAGAGGAGAAAAGATGAGATGATAGATGGGGTTGGCCGATACCAGAGCCCTACTTAATTAGCTCGGGTAGGCGGATCGTCCAACGCTGCTTAATTTTTCTTTTTCTTTTCAATTTACGCCTACTACAAAGAAAATCAGTGTATGCGTGCGGTACGAAATTTTGCCAGTCGATGTGCGGACGCAGTTCCGAGAGTGGTTCGTGTGAAAGAGTGTTTTGGTGGGACTGCATATATTAGTACAAGTCCGAACGCCCGCAAACCTCCCCCAGCTTCGGTTCCGGTTCGAGGGAATTCCATCTCGCGGACTTAATTGTATATGTGTGTTTTAATACCTTTAATATATTATAGTAAAAAAGTATAAAATTATTCTTACTTTCTGTCATGCCTCATTATTTTGTAACCTCGTAATATTTCACTACTGCTTGAAAAAAGATATGCCTACAACTCATAGTCCAGCACTGCTTAATTTTGCTTTTTATTTCAATTTACGCCTATTGCCTAAAAAATCAATTTGTGCCTTTGGTATGAAATTTTGTCAAAAAATAACCCCGCCGAAGTTCGAACTTGGCCCAACTAGGAAATCACCAACGGGATAGACTAGTGTTTACGTATGTTTATGACCACAACCTTTATTTATTTTTTGTTTGATCGAAGGGACAAAAGAAAATGGGGAACCAGACGCAGCAGCGAAGCTGTCTGGTCTCGCGCGTGACACCTCCGGGACGACGTCCAAGGTAGGCTGTTACTGGGCTTATTTTCCCTCCAAGCCCATCTCTTATTTATTTCTCGCTCAACTTGCCTTTCTCGTCTCCTGTTTTTCTTTTCTCAGAAGACCGGCTATCCGTTAAAGCGATTTTGAAAAGTTCATGGAACTCCAGAAAATTTCAAAATTTTCTAAACAAAAAAATTGAGAAAAATTCATCATCTTAAAAAAATGTTCACGAATTTCAAAAAAAGTTCACTAATTTGGAAAAAGTTAGTAGAAATAAAAACAGTTCATAGATTTGAAAAAAGTTCATGAATTTGACAAAAAATTCACGAATATGAAAATTTTCATCTATTTTGGAAAAAAAGCTGATTGATTTTGAAAAATGTACATCGGATTTGGAAAAAAGTTCATCAATTTTGAAGAAAAGTTCTCAAATTTGGAATGAGTTCATCGATTTTGAAAAATAGTTCATCGAATTTGAAAAAAATGTTCAGCAATTTTGAAAAAAGTTCATGCATTTTTAAAAAGGAAAAATTAATAAAAATAAAGAAAAGGAAAATATTAAATTAAAAAACAAAACGAAAGTGGTCCAGAAAAAACCGACCGGGAAAAAGCTTCTCAAAACCGGGGGCTTCCCCAAACTGAAGAAAGAATAAAACGGAAAAATAAAGTTAGTAGGCACAAGCATTTAGATGTCCTAGTGGTTACTGGGTTTGTCTTTGAAAGAAGAGGTCTAGACTTCAATCATGTCGCCCAGCATGTTTTTTTGAAGTTTAAGCAGAAAAAGAGACAATGGGCTGGTCGGTGGGAGGAGAGCACCGATGCCTTTAACCGAATAGGATTTGTCCTGATGTAGATCGAAGAATAAAACAGAGGGACTACGTGCAATTTGGTTTTTGATCGAACGGTTTGCAGATATTTTTCCACCACATTCACTAATTATGTATACCGGCGTGTCTAATTAATTTTTATTGTTAATTATGTAAATTTGCAGTCTTATAACGGACATAATATACAACACATACATGGCAACATATAGGATCTGTTGCAATTTATGTATGACACTATGGTCACGAGTTGTAAGTCTACAATGCATATGCTGCAACGCTTATATGCGTATCTCCTGTGGATTTTGCAACCTATAGTCAAAATGTTGTAGCATATGTGTTGCTTTATAGGGGGTATCCTTGTAGTGACTTTTGACACGCTTACTGCTGCCACGTTGTTTTTCCTACCGCCCAAACAATCGTTGATTTTTCTTTTTAATTTTTGACAGGGACACACGAGAAATCGTGCCACTGTGGACGAGGGAGAAGCATGAGCTCACTGAATATCCGTTGTACCTTGAGAAATGCATGTGTGGATCAAGTGCACTACGTGAGTAGTCTAGTTGCTATAGTTCAAGAAATGGAATGACAACACTGGCTTGCTCACATGCTAATGCCACACAAGATTATCCAAGTTTGGTGGCATGTTAACAAAAGAATACACCATACTACTGGAAAGTTTTATCCGAACCAAGTAGAGAAACACACATTTCTTAGGGAAATTAAACAGGTATTTCCACTGATGATGTGCTTAATTTCATTGATGGACGCCGGATGATGCTCAGGCTGACTGGCACAAACAAAAGAGTAACTGAGCATGGCCATCTCTCGTGGTTCATCGACTAGCAGGTTGGAACATATTTGTTTGTAATCAATCACAAATTTTAGCATATGAATAATATATAGCACGAAAGGTAAGTCTGTTTTATTTGTGATTGTATTTATAGAAGCACTTCTGAACACTTGCAGGCAGCTGCAGATATCAGTCATAAGGTTGACTTTTTTTTAGTTACGTCGACTGGGACCACTACACTCTAGTAGTTAAATGGTATGCGTGACCGTGCTCTGCTTCACCAGCACAGGTTGCAACCGGGAGTGGGGTGGCAACGCTTGCTGCTCTTTGGTTGCAGAGCAGCCGGCTCTTCTGTTTATCCATATCCTATGGTTTGCTGAATCTGTGTTATTTCCCGTGGTTACTAAAATCGTGGGACGATGAAGAGTCGCTTAATTTACTGGATTGTAAAACTGTGAGCTGATGAACCTGAATTTATTTGATTACTACTGTCTGTAATAATGTGGAATGATAAACACGCCTAGACGCCTTGTTGGAAAGCCTTACTAAAAGTTAAAGACATTTACTTAGTTGGCAGGAAGATCCATCTGGAATCTGGTGACCTCGTCAGAGTCTGGAAAGATTCCATAAAGGGGCTGAGTCCTTTTCAGACCCTTTATCCTTTGCTTTTAGAGATATGTAATGATCAGGATTGCACCATTGATAGGTTGAATTATGTGGATGTCCACTCTTTCTTCAGAAGGAGGCTCACACCTGAGTTATCCTGTCAATGGGGAGAAATGAGTAACACGATCAATAGCATTCAGCTAAGTCAGGGTGGGGATCGGGTCTATTGGGGCCTTAATAGTAATGGCAAATTCTCTACCAAATCTGTTTATAAGTGGCTTGAGAGCCCTCTTAGTGGATGCCATTATAGATGGATTTGGAAAGCCAAAATCCCACTCAAAATCAAGATTTTCCTGTGGCAGTTGTCTCAGGACGCAGTGCTCACTAGGCAAGTCATGAAAACGAGGAGATGGCCTGGAAATCCCACATGCTCTTTTTGTAATGAGTTGAAAACCTCCCAACATCTTTTCTTTACCTGTCCTGTGGCCAAAGTGGTCTGGAGATACGTTGGGGTGATGTTGGGTACTGAGATGTGCCCGAATAGCTACTGGCAATATTTTGCTTGGTGTCATGTTTTTTTTCCTGATGGACAAAAGTACTATAGTATGGGCTTGTCTGCTGCTTGCTTGGCCATTTGGCTAGCTGGGAATCGAGCTACGTTCGAAGAAGCTTATCAAAACACACTACTAGGAAAAGGGCTATAGATGATATGGCCACTAATGGCGCACCAGACATGTGGTGCGCCATTACTATATACTAATGGCGCACCATGTGTCGGTGCGCCATTACTAATGGCGCACCTGGTGTGTGGTGCGCCATTATTTGTTTTAAAAAATAAATAAATAAATGTTACTAATGACGCACCGTGGTGTAGTGCGCCATTACTAGTTGACATAGTAATGGTGCACCACACCTGCGCCATTAGTAGTTTTAAAAAAAAAATAAAAAAATTTGTTAGAATGCCGAGCCCCACCTCCCCTCGCCCCGTCGCCCCACCGTCCCAACCACCCGCCGCCGCTGCCGCCACCGCCACCCGCCACCGCCCCCTTGCCCCACCGCCCCTCGCTCTCATGTACTTTGTTTCGAATAAGTAATTTTCTTTTTCAACTGGTGTTCAAAGACGTAAAGCCATCGGCCAATTAATTTGGGTTAATGTTCTGTTATGCAAAAGAAATTCAGCTGGTATTATGTTTGGTGAGGAAGATTCTTGTGATCACAACCGCACAACGTTCCTAGGCTGATCACTCATTTCAGCTAATTTTGTGAAAATTTACACACATGTACATTATGTCTCCTTGTATATCTGTATTTTTTCGAGAATGTTTTAAAGTATAAAATATATGAATTTTGATGAATTTTTATTTATTTTTTTTTCAAAAAATGACCTCCATGAACCTCAGCCTCCAAAAACAATTTTCGAGATGAGAGGCCATATGTCAGTCATTGGTTGTCAGATTGATTGAGCGTCTCAATGAGATGGCCAGAAAATTAGGTGCGTACGTACATGCATCGCATATACAGTACGTGCATGGTGTTATAACTAGTCTGCTGCGTCCGTTTGTGGACGCACCTGCTGAGTTCCCCGTCGTATCCAACTACAACGCACCATATTTATTTGTTGTTTGAATCGTAGATTGGGGACGACAAATTGGTTGACGACGGCGCTAAAGTTCGGTGGTCGTTTCCCAAGCCGAGTATGGGTCAAGAAACGAGCCGAGTCCCGTTTGGCCTTTTGCTTGTGATGTGACTTGACTAGACGACGAGTCGCTAGTTGGTCCGATCCTTCACGGTACTTGCAAAATATCAATGAACAGCAGCAGCAACCGTCGCAGAATAAAACAAACAGACGAAGAAGAAGAAAAGCCTTTGGATCAAAACCGTATAGCAAGAAGCCAAAGGAGTAGACTTGTACCGGATATTGAAACGAGATCAACCCAGGAACAGCAACAACGAGACCCTAGGAATCGCAAAACGCATCTTTGCCGCCCCTCGCCGTGAGGCGTTTTCTGGTATTTTTCTATTCAACTCAAAACTAAAACTCCCTTACAAGACTCACGACTCCTCCTTTATATAAGCTCACATGCCGTAAGGGCCTAAAATATCTAACCGACTTGATGACCTGAACTAACATGCGATATCCTCTCCTTTTACATCTCGGAGAGAAAAACTAAACTAGCTAATCAGAACTTGTACGGGACTCAACTCTAAGTAGTACCCTTTAATTACAAAACTAATTAATCCATCCGGCCACGCTGATCACCTATTGCTAATTTAGACTTCAGTATCGATTTGTTTGCCTGCATGCTTGGCACTACTCCAGCAGACATGAAAAGTAGTACTGATATTAATTCATGTTGGAGGGGTCCTGAAGTTTGGCTTCACTTTATCTTTCTCTGCCTCGTTGGGTGAAACCTCAAAGCAAAAAGACCCAAGCTGTAACATGGTCGGAAGATTATAACGTGAAGGCTCTTGTATACTTGCATCAAAACAAATGGACGTGCTTGTCTTTTGTTCAACAGTTTCAACAGTTGGAAAGCACCCAAGTAAACCTTTGGCATTGGGGGGCACATCAGCTTGCACCATAAATAGACCAGCCCTGACGGCCGGAGACAACCTACGTGCTAGATAGCTTGGTCCACATACACGACCGATGGTGCCACAGAAACGCCAACGAAGAAACACGCTCGTGCCTGAATCGCCATTAGGATGCAAGATTCCGGTGGAGCTCGTGCTTGAGATAGTTGCGCGAACCGATACCTCCACCCTTATCAGTTGCGCCGCCTCCTGTAAGTTCCTTCGCCGCGACATCCTCAGCCTGTCTTTCATCCGCCGTGTGACGCAAAGAGATGGCATCGTGCCTCCCCGTATCCTCGCCTACCTCTATACGGACGAGAATGTGGATGCTCCACGACCCCTCTCGTTGGTTCACCCAATCACCCCCGCAGCTCTATCTTTCTCTCATGGCCATCTATCTTCATTCATGTCATACCACACTGCCGATGTCTTAGGCCAATATGAATCCGTGACATCACGTGGCGGCCTCATAATACTCCGACGACGGAACATCAGATTGGAGCACCGTTCGGACTACCTATGCGTGTACGACTCCATGACCGGTGACTGCACCTTCTTCTCAGATCCACCAGCCATCTCAAAAGACCAAGATTTACGCACATATGTTTTGCTCACCGCCGCAGACGGCATTGGTTGCTCGTTCAAGCTATTGGCCGTTGAGGTGGACTCCTACAAAGATGACACTGGATGCAATATCAAAGTCCAGACCGCAACATCGTCGGATGTCGGCGACACTAGCTGGGGACCTCTAATTTGTGATGGAGACATTGACCTACCATTAGGGTCACTCCAAGAACAGCGTGACGCCGTCGTCTTGCATGGCAATGTCATCCATTGGCTCGTGTGGGATGATGAAGAAATACTAACCTACAATATACACAACCAGAAGCTAGGCATGGTGAAGCTCCCGCGCATCAACTACCAAGAAAGACAGCGACACCTGGGAAGATCGCCGGATGGAAGGCTGCAATTGCTCGTCACTGACGGGTTCTTGATCTCTGTTTGGCTACAACAGTGTGGCGGTAGTTGGGTGCTAGAAGCCGTGATCGACGCAGAGGAGAAGCTACGGACGTTAGATCCTTACATCCGTCCTGGCCCTGTGGTAATTGAGTTTGAATGCTCAGGAGAGATGTGCCAGGTCGTGTTGCTGAAGATATGGTTTAATGACTTACATCATGGTCCGCTCATTGTTTTTGACTTGGAGACGAAGGAGATGCGCAGGCAAGCCCCACATCCCTGCTTGCTGTTTGAGGTCGACTTGACTGCGCGGTTGCTAGCCATGAAAACATTTTCCTAGTCATGACATGTGTTGAGTAATGGAGTAAATTTGGGCAGCAGGATGCTAGTGCATACCAAAAATTTGAAATGCTTTTGGATTTGTCATTCTACAACTCATGTACTTTGTTTCGAATAAGTAATTTTGTTTTTCAACTGGTGTTCAAAGACATAAAGCCATCGATAAGTTAATTTGGGTTAATGTTCTGTTATGCAAAAGAAATTCAGTTGCTATTATGTTTGGTGACATTAGTGCAAAACCGGGCATTAGCACCGGCTCGTAAGGACCTATAGTGCCGGTTACATAACCGACACTAATTTGTGGTCACTAAAGGCCCCCCCCTTTAGTACCGGTTCAGCACGAACCGGTGCTAAAGGGCAACCACGTGGCACTAGCTAGCTCTGGGGGCCTGGAGCCCTTTAGTACCGGTTGGTAACACCAACCGGTACTATAAGGTTTGGTGGGTTTTTAGTTTTATGATTTCTTTTTTATTTAATTTTGTGTTTCCATTTTAATTCTTTTCCGTTTGCTGGTATTTTACGATACTACACATTGTACACGTTATGCATCATATATACATCATGCATGCTTTGTTTATCAACGCTGCTGCTATGTTCATTGCACCCGCAGATATAACATGCTCATGCATGCTTTTGCATCATTACATCATCATATATATATAATAACAAGTCCTACTAATCATGCATCATCATACAACTTCTACTCGTTATTAATAATAAGTCATACGATCATCATCCTCATATATAGTCATCGAACCCAACCCTACATAATTGTTCTTAGCACATGATCATCAGTATCAGGTAGGACCTAAACACCCTTAAGGTAAAATAGCATAAAACAATATAGAGCATGACTCTCCATTATGAAGAATGGCGATCATCCTGTCTCCAATTCTTACCTTTCGCTGCTTATTGCTTCCAAGAAGCTCCTTACGACTGTCCATACATTTTTTCCATTCTTTGATTGTTATGTCTCCACTTCTTTTAGAAACCCGGTATGGACAGTTGAGATTCGTAGGACGACCTGGTAGTATGTTCAAAACATGAAGGCTACCACGCGTATACATCAGATGAGGCACACAATCATTCGGGATTATCTGTTGAAAAACATAGTAATAACTTCGTAGTTAGCAATGATGTACTAGTTTTAGAAGTGTGCAAAAAGATGCACGGATGTTGTAATAGTAAAAAATAATCTTACCAAGGTATCTCCATGGTAGTTACCGTAGTTCAACACGTGCACTAGTGGCACATATTGACCATAATGTTGAGGAGTTTGATTGTAGATATTGTAATTCTCAAGATCTCTACAAAATTCGACCAGATGTCGTTTCTCCTGATAAGTTAATTCGCAGCCTTCGGTGTAGTACGTTCTGTCTACCATCTTCCGTACATTCTTTGAAGAATGAAAATAAGCTGTCAATGAAGATAAGTTGTCAACATTATATTTTGAAATAAACAATATAAATTGCTTAATAACTATGTTTAGCTCACATGAGGGAAGAACTGGAGGTGTATCCACAAAGACCCAAATCGTAGGTGTCTCTTGCTCGATTGTAGGATCACCAAGATCCATGGTGACAAGCATACCCTCATCAAGACCATACATCTTGCAAAATGCATCCCAATTTTTGCAACCAAAATGGGTTACACTCTGAGCATTGTACAACTTTATTTGAAAATCCACACCATGTTCGGTACTTAGGATAATTTTTTTGGTTTCAAAATTTTCATGGTCTTCAATACCCATCCTCTCCAAGACATAGCGTCTTGCAAAGCATGGGATAAGCTAGTCGAATTGGAAAGATAAAAAATACACGTTAAAATAGTTGAAGTCGGCTTAATTACGAAAAAAACTATTGTCGCTGCTATGCACCGTATGAACATCGCAGGTCTCCTCGAGCTTAATGCTGAAGCGCCGATCTTCGTCCAGCTCAATGAACTGTCATGAGATACCTCGGTCGTCGTGGCACCAGTCGCACTCCCCCGGGCGGTTATCGTCGTCCGATGAGTACGACATTTCCGGCCTACGTTCATAATTTAGTTTTATTAGTCAACTATATAGTTCAACTACTAAGCACTTACTATAAATAAATAAGTAGTACTTACTAAAAACAAACTACTTCTATATATAGTAAAATAAATTAGTTTATTAAATCAACAAGCTAGTTCAACTATATATAAACTACTTCTTCTTTTTTTCCTTTTTCTAAATACTATGAACAAAAAATCATTAAAATTCTATGAACAAAATTAATTACACAATCTAAATATCACCCAACAAAAATCTATTAACAATAACATCACCAAACATGCATATTCAATAATAATATCACCAAAAAATCTATTAACAGAAAAAAAATCTATTAACAGAAAAAATCTATTAATTCAACTAGTTCAACTAAGCATTTACTAAAAATAAACTAGTAATTATATTAATTAATTAGTTCAACTAAGCATTTACTAAAAAACTAGTTCTATATATTAATTCAACTAGTTCAACTAAGCATTTACTAAAAATAAACATGAACATATTTCTAATTCATCTAACATAACATTTCTAACATTCTAAAAATAAATTAACTATAGATATAGTTCCAATTAATCTAAACATTAGAAAATAGAAAATAAGTAAAAATATATGTGTGTGTGTAGGGTTTGTATATGTGTGTACGTACATGTGTAGTGTACCTGTAGTGTGTGTGTGTGTGTGTGTGTGTGTGTGTGTGTGTGTGGTGTTTGTAGTGTGTGTGTGTGTGTGTATGTGTGGATGCGTGTGTGTGTGTGTGTGTGTATGGACGGGCCGGGAGCGTACGGGCGGCGGGGGCGGTGACGACGGGCGGCGAGGGCCGGGGACGGCGACGAGACGGGCCGGCGGCGACCGGGGATGGCGACGATCGAGACGGCGCGGCGGGGCGGCGACGACGACGGGCGGCGGCGGCGGCGGCGATTTACTACGACGGGCGGCGGGCGGCGGCGGCACGCACGGCGGCGTGGTGGCGTCGTCGTCGGCGGAGATAGATCGAGACTGTCGCGCGATTCGTGGAACGAGAAGTGGCGACGATATCTGGTTTTTCGTAAGTGTAGTATATATAGGGGGAGCCTTTAGTACCGGTTGGAGCCACCAACCGGTACTAAAGGCCAATTTTGGCCAGCCCAAGTGGCGGGAAACGAGGCCCTTTAGTACCGGTTGGTGGCTCCAACCGGTACTAAAACTCCTTTAGTACCGGTTTGTGCCACAAACCGGTACTAAAGGTCCGTCTTATTGCCACCAGCGGTGCGCTATGTTTAGTCCCACTCGCTGAAGCGAAGGGCAGCCGACTGGTTTATAAACCCAGCAGCGGCTGCCCATTCAACTCCTCTAAATAGCGTGCTTCGGGCCTAACTAAGTAGCGCTGCCGGTGAGCCTCTGGCCCTTCCGGCCTGCATTTGCACACCCTAGGACTGGTAGGCTCACCCGGCAGCGCCCCAACATTTTTTTTTTCTTTTCCGCATTATTTATTTTCTTCTATTTATTTTTGAGTAATTTTTTTATATAGTTATTTATTTTCTGCTTTATTTTTTTCTTCTATTTATTTCTGAGTAGTTTTTTTTGCCGTATTTAGTTTCTTTGTGAACATTTTTGCTTTATATTAGTTTTTTTCTTTTCTGCATTATTTATTTTATTCTATTTATTTTTGAGTAATTTTTTATATAGTTATTTCCTTTCGCTTTATTTTTTCTTCTATTTATTTCGAGTAGTTTTTTGCCGTATTTAGTTTCTTTGTGAATATTTTTGCTTTATATTAGTTTTTTCTTTTCTGCATTATTTATTTTCTTCTATTTATTTTTGAGTAATTTTTTTATATAGTTATTTCTTTTCTGCTTTATTTTTTTCTTCCTCTTCTTATTCTTCTTCTTCTGCTTCTTCTTCCTCCTCCTTCTTCTCCTCTTCTTCTTCTTCTTCTCCTTCTTCTTCCTCTTCCTCTTCTTATTCTTCTTCTTCTTCTTCTTCTTCTTCTTCTTCTTCTTCTTCTTCTTCTTCTCATCCTCCTTCTTCTTCTCCTTCTCCTTCTCCTCCTTCTTCTTCTTCTTCCTCTTCCTCTTCTTATTCTTCTTCTCCTTCTCCTTCTCCTTCTTCTTCCTCTTCTTCCTATTCTTCTTCTTCTCCTTCTTCTTCCTCCTCCTTCTCCTCTTCTTCTTCTTCTTCTTCTTCTTCTTCTTCTTCTTCTTCTTCTTCTTCTTCTTCTTCTTCTTCTTCTTCTTCTTCTTCTTCTTCTTCTTCTTCTTCTTCTTCTTCTTCTTCTTCTTCTTCTTCTTCTTCTTCTTCTTCTTCTTCTTCTTCTCTTCTTCTTCCTCTTCCTCTTCTTATTCTTATTCTTCTTCTTCTTCTTCTTCTTCTTCTTCTTCTTCTTCTTCTTCTTCTTCTTCTTCTTCCTCTTCTTCTTCTTCTTCTTCTTCTCCTCATCCTCCTTCTTCTTCTCCTTCTCCTTCTCCTTCTCCTCCTTCTTCTTCTTCTTCCTCTTCCTCTTCTTATTCTTCTTCTCCTTCTCCTTCTCCTCCTTCTTCTTCTTCTTCCTCTTCCTCTTCTTATTCTTCTTCTCCTTCTCCTTCTCCTTCTCCTTCTTCTTCTTCTCCTTCTTCTTCCTCTTCTTATTCTTCTGAAGGAAATATGCCCTAGAGGCAATAATAAAGTTATTATTTATTTCCTTATTTCATGATAAATGTTTATCATTCATGCTAGAATTGTATTAACCGGAAACATGATACATGTGTGAATGCATAGACAAAACAAGATGTCACTAGTATGCCTCTACTAGACTAGCTTGTTAATCAAAGATGGTTATGTTTCGACCATGAACAAAGAGTTGTTATTTGATTAACAAGGTCACATCATTAGTAGAATGATCTGATTGACATGACCCATTCCATTAGCTTAGCACACGATCGTTTAGTATGTTGCTACTGCTTTTATCCATGACTTATACATGTTCCTATAACTATGAGATTATGCAACTCCGTTTACGGAGGAACACTTTGGTACTACCAAACGTCACAACGAATCGGGTGATTATAAAGGAGTACTACAGTGTCTCCAAAGGCGGATGTTGGGTTGGCGATTTCGAGATTAGGTTTTGTCACTCCGATTGTCGGAGAGGTATCTCTGGCCCTCTCGGTAATGCACATCATGAAGCCTTGCAAGCACTACAACTAATGAGTTAGTTGTGAGATGATGTATTACGGAACGAGTAAAGAGACTTGCCGTAACGAGATTGAACTAGGTATTGGATACCGACGATCGAATCTCGGACAAGTAACATACCGATGACAAAGGAACAACGTATGTTGTTATGCGGTCGACCGATAAAAGATCTTCGAGAATATGTAGGAACCAATATGGGCATCCAGGTCCCGCTGTTGGTTATTGACCGTGAATAGTTCTAGGTCATGTCGCATTGTTCTCGAACCGTAGGGTCCTGCACGCTTAAGGTTTCGATGATGCGGTTATTATGAGTTTATGTATTTTGATGTACCGAAGGAGTTCGAGTCCCGGATGTGATCACGGACATGACGAGGAGTCTCGAAATGGTCGAGACATAAAGATTGATATATTGAAGCCTATGTTTGGAGTTCGAATGGTTCCGGCGAAAACGGAATTTTCTGAGAGTACCGGAGGTTACGGAACCCCCGGAGGTAAATGGGCCTCGATGGGCCTTAGTGGAAAGGAGAAGGGCCAGCCCTAGGTGGCGCGCCCCCCCTTCCCTAGTCCTACTAGGACTAGGAGAAGGGCCCCCCTCTCTCTTTCCCCTCCGGAATCCTAGTCCAACTAGGATTGGGGAATCCTACTCCAGAGGAGTAGGACTCCTTGCGCGCCTCCCTTGGCCGCCGCCCCCCCCTTGCTCCTTTATATACGGGGCAGGGGGCACCTTGGAACACACAAGTTGATCTTGAGATCGTTCCTTAGCCGTGTGCGGTGCCCCTCCACCATATTCCACCTCGGTTATACTGTCAGCTTAAGCGAAGCCTCGCGCCGGTGAAACATCAAGATCGTCACCACGCCGTCGGTTGACGAAACTCTCCTCGACACTCGGCTGGATCGAGTACGAGGGACGCCATCGAGCTGAACGTGTGTCAAGAACTCGGGGCGCCGGAGTAACGGCGCCGGATCGGTCGGATCGCGAGGAGAACGTGACGACTATTTCCTCTACGTTGTGATCGCTTCCGCTTCGGGTCTACGAGGTACGAGACAACACTCTCCCTCTCGTTGCTATACATCACCATGATCTTGCGTATGCGAGGAAAATTTTTGAAATTACTACGTTACCCAACAAGTGGCATCGAGCCTAGGTTTTTTCTATGGTTTGATGTTTTGCACGAGTAGAACACAAGTGAGTTGTGGGCGATACAAGTCATACTACCTACCAGCATGTCATACTTTGGTTCAGCGGTATTGTGAGATGAAGCGGCCCGGACCGACATTACGCCAGACGCTTACGCGAGACTGGTTTCACCGCTGCGAGCACTCGTTGCTTAAAGGTGACTGGTGGGTGCTGTCTCTCTCACTTTAGTTGAACTGAAAGTGTGGCTACGCCCGGTCCTTGAGAAGGTTAAACGGAGTCTATTTGACAAAGTATCGTTGTGGTTTTGATGCGAGGTGAGACTGGTTCTTGCTTAAGCCCGTAGCAGCCACGTAAAATTTGCAACAACAAAGTAGAGGACGTCTAACTTGTTTTTGCAGGGCATGTTGTGATGTGATATGGTCAAGACGTGATGCTATGTTTTATTGTATGAGATGATCATGTTTTGTAACCGAAGTTATCGGCAACTGGCAGGAGCCATATGGTTGTCGCTTTATTGTATGCAATGCAATCGCCCTGTAATGCTTTACTTTATCACTAAGCGGTAGCGATAGTTGTAGAAGCATAAGTTTGGCGAGACGACAACGATGCTACGATGGAGATCAAGGTGTCGCGCCGGTGACGATGGTGATCATGGTGGTGCTGCAAGATGGAGATCATAAAGCACAAGATGATGATGACCATATCATATCACTTATATTGATTTGCATGTGATGTTTATCCTTTTATGCATCTTATCTTGCTTTGATTGATGGTAGCATTATAAGATGATCTCTCACTAAATTATCAAGAAGTGTTCTCCCCGAGTATGCACCGTTGCCAAAGTTCGTCGTGCCCAGACACCACGTGATGATCGGGTGTGATAAGCTCTACGTCCATCTACAACGGGTGCAAGCCAGTTTTGCACACGCAGAATACTCGGGTTAAACTTGACGAGCCTAGCATATGCAGATATGGCCTCGGAACACGGAGACCGAAAGGTCGAGCGTGAATCATATAGTAGATATGATCAACATAAGATGTTCACCATTGAAAACTACTCCATTTCACGTGATGATCGGTTGTGGTTTAGTTGATTTGGATCACGTGATCACTTGGATGACTAGAGAGATGTCTTTCTAAGTGGGAGTTCTTTAGTAATATGATTAATCGAACTTAAATTTATCATGAACTTAGTACCGATAGTATCTTGCTTGTTTATGTTTGATTGTAGATAGATGGCTCGTCTTTGTTGTTCCGTTGAATTTTAATGCGTTCCTTGAGAAAGCAAAGTTGAAAGATGATGGTAGCAATTACACGGACTGGGTCCGTAATCGAGGATTATCCTCATTGCTGCACGTAAGAGTTACGCCCTGGATGCACCGCTAGGTGACAGCTCTTCTTTGGAGCAACACGGATGTTGTGAACGTCTGGCGAGCAAAGCTGATGACTACTCTATAGTTCAATGTGCCATGCTTTACGGCTTAGAACCGGGACTTCAACGACGTTTTGAACGTCATGGAGCATATGAGATGTTCCAGAGTTGAAGTTGATATTCCAACAGAATGCCCGGATTGAGAGATATGAAGTCTCCAATAAGTTCTATAGCTGCAAGATGGAGGAGAATAGTTACATTAGTGAGCATATACTCGTAATGTCCGGGTACTACAATCACTTGACACAATTGGGAGTTAATCTTCCGGATGATTGTGTCATTGATGTAATTCTTCAATCACCGCCACCAAGCTACAAAGGCTTCGTGATGAACTATAATATGCAAGGGTTAGTAAAGACTATACCGAGCTCTTCGCAATGCTAAAGGCTGCGGAGGTAGAAATCAAGAAGGAGCATCAAGTGTTGATGGTCAATAAGACCACTAGTTTCAAGAAGAAAGGCAAAGGAAGAAGAAGGAACTTCAAGAAGAACAGCAAGCAAGTTCTGCTCAGAGAAGAAACCCAAGTCTGGCCCTAAACCTGAAACCGAGTGCTTCTACCGCAAGCGAATGGTCCTTTGAAGCGGAACTGCCCCAAGTATCTGGCGGATAAGAAGGATGGCAAGGTGAACAAAGGTATATGTGATATACATGTTATTGATGTGTACCTTACTAGAGCTCGTAGTAGCACTGGTATTTGATACTGGTTCATTGCTAATATTTGCAACTCAAACAGGACTACGGATTAAGTGAACTCGGCAAAGGACGAGGTGATGATGCGCGTGGGAAATGGTTCCAAAGTCGATGTGATCGCGGTCGGCACGCTACCTCTACATCTACCTTCGGATTAGTTTTAGACCTAAATAATTGTTATTTGGTGCTGCGTTGAGCATGAACATTATATCTGGATCTTGTTTGATGCGAGACGGTTATTCATTTAAATCAAAGAATAATGGTTGTTCTATTTATATGAGTAATATCTTTTATGGTCATGCACCCTTGAGGAATGGTCTATTTTGATGAATCTCGATAGTAGTGATACACATATTCATAATGTTGAAACCAAAAGATGCAGAGTTGATAATGATAGTGCAACTTATTTGTGGCATCGCCGTTTAGGTCATATCGGTATAAAGCGCATGAAGAAACTCCATCTCGATGGACTTTTGGAGTCACTTGATTATGAATCACTTGGCACTTGCGAACCGTGCCTCATGGGCAAGATGACTAGAACACCGTTCTTCGGTACTATGGAGAGAGCAACAGATTTGTTGGAAATCATACATCTGAGATGTATGTGGTCCGATGAATGTTGAGGCTCGTGGCGGATATCGTTATTTTCTCACCTTCACAGATGACTTAAGCAGATATGGGTATATCTACTTAATGAAACATAAGTCTGAAACATTTGAAAGTTCAAAGAATTTCAGAGTGAAGTTGAAAATCATCGTAACAAGAAAATTAAGTTTCTACGATCTGATCGTGGAGGCGAATATTTGAGTTACGAGTTTGGTCTACATTTGAAACAATGCGGAATAGTTTCGCAACTTACGCCACCCGGAACACCACAGCGTAATGGTGTGTCCGAACGTCGTAATCGTACTTTACTAGATATGGTACGATCTATGATGTCTCTTACAGATTTACCGCTATCGTTTTGGGGTTATGCTCTAGAGACAGCCGCATTCACACTGAATAGAACACCGTCGAAATCCGTTGAGACGACACCTTATGAACTGTGGTTTGGCAAGAAACCAAAGTTGTCGTTTCTTAAAGTTTGGGGATGCGATGCTTATGTGAAAAAGCTTCAACCTGATAAGCTCGAACCCAAATCGGAGAAATGTGTCTTCATAGGATACCCAAAGGAGACAGTTGGGTATACCTTCTATCACAGATCCGAAGGCAAGACATTCGTTGCTAAGAATGGATCCTTTCTAGAGAAGGAGTTTCTCTCGAAAGAAGTAAGTGGGAGGAAAGTAGAACTTGATGAGGTAATTGTACCTTCTCCCTTACTTGAAAGTAGTTCGTCGCAGAAACCGGTTTCTGAGACACCTACACCAAGTAGTGAGGAAGTTGATGATATTGATCATGAAACTTCAGATCAAGTTGCTACAGAACCTCGTAGATCAACCAGAGTAAGATCCGCACCAGAGTGGTATGGTAATCCTGTTCTGGATATCATGCTACTAGATCATGATGAACCTACAAACTATGAAGAAGCGATGGTGAGCCCAGATTCCACAAAATGGCTTGAGGCCATGAAATCTGAGATGGGATCCATGTATGAAAACAAAGTATGGACTTCGGTTGACTTGCCCGAGGGTAGGCAAGCAATAGAAAACAAGTGGATCTTCAAGAAGAAGACTGACGCTGACGGTAATGTTACTGTCTATAAAGCTCGACTTGTCGCAAAGGGTTTTCGGCAAGTTCAAGGGATTGACTACGATGAGACCTTCTCACCCGTAGCGATGCTTAAGTCCGTCCGAATCATGTTAGCAATTGCCGCATTTTATGATTATGAAATTTGGCAAATGGATGTAAACACCGCATTCTGAATGGATTTACGGAAGAAGAGTTGTATATGATGCAACCGAAGGTTTTATCGATCCAAAAGGAGCTAACAAAGTGTGCAAGCTCCAATGATCCATCTATGGACTGGTGCAAGCATCTCGAGTTGGAATAAACGCTTTGATAGTGTGATCAAAGCATTTGGGTTTGTACAGACTTTTGGAGAAGCCTGTATTTACAATAAAGTGAGTGGGAGCTCAGAGCATTTCGATATTATATGTGGATGACATATTGCTAATCGGAAATGATATAGAATTCTGGATAGCATAAAGGGATACTTGAATAAGAGTTTTTCAATGAAAGACCTCGGTGAAGCTGCTTACATATTAGGCATTAAGATCTATAGAGATAGATCAAGACGCTTAATTGGACTTTCACAAAGCACATACCTTGACAAGATTTTGAAAAGTTCAAAATGGATCAAGCAAAGAAAGGGTTCTTGCTGTATTGCAAGGTGTGAAGTTGAGTAAGACTCAATGCCCGACCACCGCAGAAGATAGAGAGAAAATGAAAGATGTTCCTATGCTTCAGCCATAGGCTCTATCATGTATGCAATGCTGTGTACCGGACTGATGTGTGCCTTGCTATAAGCCTAGCAGGAGGTACCAAAGTAATCCAGAGTGGATCATCGGACAGCGGTCAAGAACATCCTGAAATACCTGAAAAGGACTAAGGATATGTTTCTCGTATATGGAGGTGACAAAGAGCTCATCGTAAACGGTTACGTTGATGCAAGCTTTGACACTGATCCGGACGATTCTAAATCGCAAACCGGATACGTATTTACACTAAACGGAGGAGCTGTCAGTTGGTGCAGTTCTAAACAAAGCGTCGTAGCGGGATCTACATGTGAAGCGGAATACATAGCAGCTTCGGAAGCAGCTAATGAAGGAGTCTGGATGAAGGAGTTCATATCCGATCTAGGTGTCATACCTAGTGCATCGGGTCCAATGAAAATCTTCGTGATAATTTGGAGCAATTGCCTTAGCGAAGGAATCCAGATTTCACAAGAGGACCAAGCACATCAAGAGACGCTTCAATTCCATCCGGACTTAGTCCGGTGGGAGACATAGAGATTTGCAAGATACACACGGATCTGAATGTTGCGAACCGTTGACTAAGCCTCTTCCACGAGCAAAACATGATCAGCACCAAGACTCCATGGGTGTGAGAATCATTACTATGTAATCTAGATTATTGACTCTAGTGCAAGTGGGAGATCAAGGAAATATGCCCTAGAGGCAATAATAAAGTTATTATTTATTTCCTTATTTCATGATAAATGTTTATCATTCATGCTAGAATTGTATTAACCGGAAACATGATACATGTGTGAATGCATAGACAAAACAAGATGTCACTAGTATGCCTCTACTAGACTAGCTTGTTAATCAAAGATGGTTATGTTTCGACCATGAACAAAGAGTTGTTATTTGATTAACAAGGTCACATCATTAGTAGAATGATCTGATTGACATGACCCATTCCATTAGCTTAGCACACGATCGTTTAGTATGTTGCTACTGCTTTTATCCATGACTTATACATGTTCCTATAACTATGAGATTATGCAACTCCGTTTACGGAGGAACACTTTGGTACTACCAAACGTCACAACGTAACTAGGTGATTATAAAGGAGTACTACAGGTGTCTCCAAAGGCGATGTTGGGTTGGCGATTTGAGATTAGGTTTTGTCACTCCGATTGTCGGAGAGGTATCTCTGGGCCCTCTCGGTAATGCACATCACTGAAGCCTTGCAAGCACTACAACTAATGAGTTAGTTGTGAGATGATGTATTACGGAACGAGTAAAGAGACTTGCCGGTAACGAGATTGAACTAGGTATTGGATACCGACGATCGAATCTCGGACA
This sequence comes from Aegilops speltoides, assembly GCA_021437245.1. NCBI lineage: Eukaryota > Viridiplantae > Streptophyta > Magnoliopsida > Poales > Poaceae > Aegilops > Aegilops speltoides. The sequence continues at coordinate 525,410,630 of CM038147.1, forward strand.
AGTAACATACCGATGACAAAGGGAACAACGTATGTTGTTATGCGGTCTGACCGATAAAAGATCTTCGTAGAATATGTAGGAACCAATATGGGCATCCAGGTCCCG